>PVLC010014437.1:0-39339 GCA_004027655.1 Graphiurus murinus
TCAAGATTGAAAAAACTATAGCCAGGCATGGTGGTGCAGGCTTGTAACTCCAGTACTTGGGAGGCTGAGCCCGGAGGATCCGGATTCACAGCCAGCCTCAGCTACTTAGTGAGGACCTCCACAACTTAGTGGGACCCTATTTCAAAATAAAGAATAAAAAATAGGGCTGAGAGTATAGCTCAGAGGTAGAATGCCCCTGGATTCAATCCCCAGTACCAAAAAACAAAAAAAAAAAGAAGAAAAATTGAAAAACTATAACAAAAATTCTTTGAAGAATGATAATACCTTTAAATCTTCTCTCTTAAAAAATACACACACACACACCTCTATCTGTACATGTCTAAGACTATATCAGTTCTGTCAACCAATGCACACTGGTATACACACATGCATTTAGAACAATATCTAAGTTTCATATGGCCCTGCATTGTCATCACAGCCTATAATCCCAACACTCAATCTCTGTAATCCCTGTCCCGTTAACATTTATTTCATGGCCCATTAGTTCTGTATATAAAACAGTAGCTTATAAAGTGAAAAGGTGGCACCACTCTGAGATGTCAAACACTAGTAGAAAAAAACAGGGACCATGGATACCATACAGATTTTCATGCTTAACTTATACCTAGATTTTTGAAAAGTGAGATAATTTATCAAAGCCAGAGCTTTAATAGGTACGACAAATCCATACATTTGTCAGATAATTCCACATGTCATGAATAAGAAACATGTCTTAATCAAATATTTCCCATGGTGTAAATAGAAATGCAGGTCTGGGAAACAGAGAGAGAGATGGAGAGAAAGAGAGAGACCAGTCAGGAAAATAAATAACAAAAAACAAAGACAATATAATGTAGATATGGCTTTTTGCCTACTCTAAGGCCATACATTAAATGAATAATTTCATCAAATCTAAAAAGTTGCTAAATTTTACATCTTTAAAAGAATTTAAATCTAGTAATATAAAGAAATATTCTATCATTTGTGATAATACCAAAATGTTAAAATTAGCTATATGATATTAAGCTTTTCTTAGTAATATTAGAAAACCATAGAATTTTACAACTAGAATGAACTTGGTCTTCATATTACTAGATGAAAGAAAAAATATATACTTTTTATTGATTATTTTAAGATGTTTTGAATTAAACTTCATTAGAGTCAAAATGCAGAAATCGTAAAGTAAAACATTATGGAAAAATAAAAAAACAGAAAGGACTTGTTGCATAAAAACTAGAAATGTAGGGGCCTTGGGTTCCATCAGCAGTATGTCTGTCTCTCTGTCTGTCTGTCTGTCTCTCTCTCTCTCTCTCTCTCTCACACACACACACACACCATGTATACACGGATACACACTCAGAAATGTAATTTATTTATTTATTTTTGTGGTACTGGAGATAGAACCCAGGATCATTCTACCACTGAGCTACACCCCCAGCCCTATTTTTTAAATTTTTATTTACAGAGTCTTGCTAGGTTGATGAGAGTTTCACTACTTGCTAAGGCTGTACTTGAACCTGTGATCCTCCTGTCTCAGCCTCTGAAGTACTTGGATTACAAGCATGCAACACCATGCCCAGCTTAGAAATGTAATTTAAAAACTATCATTTTCTCATGTCTCGAGAATAATTTTAGTCCTACTAATACTCAAATTTCCCCAAATATCCTTTTCTGTTAGATTTTTCCAAAACCCAGTTTGGTCCAGCACTTTGTAGTATATGTGATTTTCAAGAATAATATCCTTTTCCTACTCTTCTGACTTTTTTTACTTTGCTATTTGAAGAGTTGTTTCTTTGAAGGAAGCCATCATTAGAAAGATAAGAGATTATAAGAGAACTAAAATTAAAATAGAATAAAAAATCTTTAAAGCTTTACTTACCAAAAGAGAATGGTGGCGCCCATTATGCTCAAAAGCCTCAGAAAAGAAATCAGTGTTGTGATCCAGTCTCTGGTGTCCTCCATATTCTGCTGCATCTGAATCTAGCACGATTTTGAATGTATGACACTTAAGGAATCACAATTGGTTACAAGTTGAAAGAGACATTATAAAATATATTCCAAGACAGCAACTTAAAAGTGAGTATTTTGACACTGCTAAGTCATTATTATTACTCTGTACTCATTTCTTCTCTAATATTGCACAGATTTTCATGTTTGAAAGGGCTTTATAGGCTCTCTAGTACACATGCCCATGAGATCTTTGTTACATTTTTATCAGAGTTCATCAGGTGATTATCCAGCTGGAGACAGAATATGCCTAGTAATAGCAAATTTTCTATTGTTTTAAAGCAGCCCATTCCACTTGTTAGAGATTCTTCTCCATATTCAGTCAGTAGAATTTTGATTCCTTGGGAATATTTTGCCATAAAGAATCACTTTCATATATAGTGACCTTTGAAATATTTAATAATAGTTGTGCTAGTTCTGTGTGTCCTTTGAATATACAAAAATACATTCTAAATATAATTCCAGGATTTGTGATCATTCCTCATTTGATGGGGTGTTTTACTCCTTCTCCATCTCTGCATTTGTTTTGGTTTTCTAGATACTGAGTATACTGGGGAAGAAGGCAGAAGTGAGCAAGGGCCAGGTATGACCTGAAGAGTGAAGTATCCTCATTCTCTCCTCCTAGTGTGGCCAGCACCTGCACCCTGCTGTTAATGCAGCATGACCAAGTGAACGTACTACCATCCTGTCTCAGCTGGGTTCACGTGCAAGCATGTGGTCTGTTACTAGTTAACATCTTATTTTTCACAATGAATTTTTAAGCATTATTACCATTATTTACAGTAAAATACATAAAGCCATTGCTATTATGCTCAAATTTATTATGCTCAAAATATCTAGAACTGGAGCCTGATACAAAAATCCACAGGTAAATACACATCAATACTTAGAAATCTTGAGTCTCTTCTAGTCTAAGAAGGAATGCAGATAGGTTTAAGTGCTTTTTTTTTTCCTGGTATATAAATTTTTAATCTCAGAAATGTTCATATATTTTCACTACAGCAAAATTACCACAATAATAGTACATGTAATGAACAATGACCTGTCATTGTCATCACTTGGAAACCTTTGTCTGAGTCAGAGATGCAGATGGATACCCCACAGGAACTTTGCTGGAAGTAGTGGTTCTATCTTAGGTAATCTAGGTCAACCTGCTCTGATTCAAGATTCCAACTAAAGACATCACCGGAATATTACTATATTTAAAGAGGGGCAGTGATAGAGGAGAGAGAGAGAGAGAGAGAGAGAGAGAGAGAGAGAGAGAGAGAGAGAGAGAGAGAGAACGCACAGGGTGAGGATGAAATGGACTCTTTATATAATCCTCAAGGCAACACCTGCATATTTTTATAAAATGACTTCTTCTATTTTTTTTTTAAATAGGGTCTCACTAGGTTGCAAAGAATCCCACTATATTACCAATCCCACTATCTTATCCTCAAACTTGAGATCCTCCTTCTTCAACCTTTCTAGTACTGGGATTACAGAGGTGTGTCATCATACCCAGCAAGACCTATTCTTTTAGGCACTGAAAAGGACCATCATATTGAAAATGGTTATAATCTACCAAATCTGTCTATCTACCTACATATCTATCTAAATTTGTAACCATAAAAAAAAAAACTTATGAAAGCCATAAGTTTCCAGGGAACAACACAATAACTTCCTTTCGAAAACACAACCTTTAAAATCCGAAATCTTAGCACAGTAAAATGCTAGATTGAAGATATTGGTTGGGAAAGAACTTTGTGGTTGTGAATTCCTACTGGAAATTATTTTAGTATCAAGACACCTCATCTTTTTAGGAACACTGCTTAGAATTAGAACAAATATCTTTAAAGAGGATATTTGGTCAACCAACTGAAGACCTGTTTTTCATGTTTTGCAGCTATTCCCTCACTTCCTCCCTCAGGTGCATGGGTGTGCATGCACACAAACCCACATCCACACTCACAGGACATGGGATCCACACAGCACCAAAATGCCTCATCAGCCCTCTTTCACTAAATACTATTGCCTTTGAAAAGAGATCTGAGACAACTTATACTTATTGGAAATTATTTTCTTAATATGGTTTCTAATTACATAGCACTCAAATATAGAGGACAGCTTAACAGGCTGCCATGGTTTGTAGCTACCGCCCTAACACCTAGCAGAATTCTTCTCACAAAAGGTTCTCAATAAATTTTTGAAATTAATATTCAAGATGACAAACCTGACTCACCAAGAAAGGTCAAATTACTTATATTAGTTTTTTATATTAGAGGAAAGTAGAATAAATTATCTCTCTTCTCTCTTTCATTTACTAAGTACATACAATGCACAAGGCATTGTGCAAGATGTAAAAGTGACTAAGGATTGGTCTTAAGTTTGCATGCAGTTTATAGTTTGCATAAAGGGAGATTAGCATGCAGATGAACATCTAAAAGTACAACAAAATATGATGTGCCATGAGAGGGAGAGTTGAGGAGAAAAAGTAGGATTGAAAGTCTATATATAGAGTTTGAGCTAGGAGTAGTAGTACATGCCTGTAATCGTAGTACTTTGAAGGCTGAGACAAAGGTATCTCAGGTTCAAGGACAGTCTCAGAAACTTAGTGAGACCTTGTCCTAAAAATAAAATAAAAAAGACAGGGGTGTAGCTTGGAGGTAGAATGCCACTGAGTTCAACCCCCAGCACTTAATAAATGAATGAACGAATGAAAGGTTTTTGAAGGATAGACTACACTTAATATTTATTTTATTAAAATATAATAATGTTGAGCCAGGTGTGGTGGTACATGCTTGTAATCCCAGTACTTGGGAGGCTGAGACTGGAGGATACAAGTTCTTGGCCAGCCTCAGCTACTTAATGAGGCTCTCTGGAACTTAGTGAGATCCTGTTTCAAAAATAAAGAATAAAAAATAGGACTCGGGGTGTAGTTTGGAGGTAAAATGCCCCTGGGTTCAATCCTTAGTACCACACACACACAAAACACACAAAATAATTATATCTATAATATTATATTATAATATATACTATATATTATAATATATATTATATATTTATATTATATATATATATTTTTTTTCTTAAGAAAGGATACGGCAATCAAGAAAAATTAATCCAGAGGTCAGGGGCAGAGTAGAAAAGACCAGGGAAAGAATAAGTTAGAAAAACCGGGCGGTCTAACAGGAGTACAGAGATAACAAATATGGCTAAACTCTGATAAAGGGTATGTAGAGAGATAAATGGATTAAGATTTCAGATGTACAAATGACAGTATTCAAAAGTGAGGAAAATGATGCTGAGCTTGGGGGAAACATGAGTGGAAGGGAAGAACAGCTGTGCTCACGAAAGGGCAAGTAGTTACTCAGTAGGATTAGGGTGTACACACAAGTCAAAGGTGGAACTGATTACCCTACTCTCTACAAGTGGTTACAGGTTTTATACCAAGAATCAGGAAAAGTATTTTATATGTGGTTTCTTCTTTTAATTCTAAATTTGAGCTTCTAAGCATATACAAGTCAAAATGAATACAACATGAGAATAAAAACAGGAAAAAACCGATAAAGTGATCTCCTCCTAAATTATTAATACCGCTAAATTTAGAAGATTTGTATTCCTAACATTTCTTTTGGAATGGGAATATGTGAGATTTACCACATTTGTTTTAGATATATTTATTACTCATTAAGTTAATTTGCCCATTTAATTGGTAAATACAAAATACTGAATCTCAATTTTTCTTTGCTGAATTTGAAAAAAAAAAAAAAGTTGGGAAAGAATGGAAAAATTTTAAGTAGAGATTTCTCTTTTTAAAAAGATCTAATAAGTCCCTATCAATTTGGAGAGCATTTTAAAATATTATGATTTCTCATTTTAAATTCAAGAGCTTCCTAAGTATTTGATATATCTATCAACAGGTTGAAGTAGATAAGAAGTTTTAAGCATTATTTTATAATCTATGTCCTTAAATTTGAGCTAAGGAAGAGCATGTTCTGAAAGAGGCCTGTACTAATAAGATTAAAGAAGAGTGAAGGCATGAAGACTCTCAAATTCAATGGCTCTTCAAATACTTCAAAAGCTGCTATGTTTGCTCAGCCACTTGATAAAGTGTCTGAGCGGAGTGTAAGGATTTTGATGTAAGAAGTACTATCATTTATACCATTCTGCACTAAACTCACTTCACTCCCACTGATGAAGCTCGGAAAATTTATTGTAAGGTACAACTCCTGAAGTTTCAAACTGAGTGACAGAGAGAGGGGTTCTCCAGTGACTAGATGACCATAAAGATAGCAAAGCTGGTAACTTGTCATTTATCTTCAAATCTAAAACATCACCAACTTTAAGATAAATTGTTTTCACTACTACCAATACAGAGAAAAATATCACTACTGTGACAATCATTGTAAGAAATATCCCCATTGAAGGCATGTTAAAATGTGAAAAAGATACATCTCAGAATATGAATTTAACATAAGCTATCTAATTATTTATTCGACCCACAAATAACTTCTGGGATAGAACTGTACTAAAGGCAAAAACCATTAGGTTCAAAATTCTAAGGGAAGTGCTAACTGAAGTAACTGTGATAAGACCTCTGGAAGGGTAAGAACTGTGCTGGGAAGCAAGGAGTTTTATGATTTTAATATTCTGATGATATCTGTCCAGCACAGGACTCGCCACAGTGTTCTAAAATGCACGTATGCTTTTTCATGTTTCAGGGATTTAATTTTATTTATTTCTAGATATAATGCACAAAACCTAAATTTAGAGCTGTGTAGCATCTCAAAGGGATCTACCCCTTTATTTTATAAATATACTTAAATCATGCCTAGCTTATTGTCCTGAATTATAGAAAGGGCTATAAATCCCAACCTTTAGTTGTTATCTCTGATCTCTTTCCAAATGTAGGAGTAGCCAAGGTTTGGGAAATGTACAGTATACTTTATGAGGGTGTATGTCTATTAGTGTGTGATAGGTGTCTGTGTGTACAGGTATATGTGTGCATTTGTTTATGTACCTGATTTAGGCATTTCTATATTTCTGTGATCTAGAATATATATTAAACTTAAGAATTTGTCACTGGAAATATGAATCCAACTATTTTTCAAAACTATAACAATGTGACATTTGTTATTATTTTTGTGGAAAATATCCATTTAGTACTTTCTCTGATTTTATTTCTTAAACAAAATTCCCCAATAGTATATTTTTTTTAATTATGAAGAGAATAACATGAAAATAAATAGGAAATATACTAGTGAGTGTGTTCAAAGAATATTTTAAAATATAATAAATGTCAAGAACAAGTTTTATTTTAGGGGATAATTTTTCTTATCCTTATTAGTTTGCTTTAAAATTTTGGTGTCCTTGAAAAAACAACATCTTCATTCATGAGTTACATATGCATTTAAGTTTGTGAACACTGTCTTCATTAAAAGTTTAAATGACAACCACACATTTTAATTAAGTGCAAAACAGAAGCATATTCCTATTATAGGCTAGGATACGCTTCTTTCATCAACAAAAGGTTTCTGATTTTAGACTACAAAATAAGCTCCAATCCCTGCAAGTTTGATGCCTTAGCTATAATTTTTTGAAACTGTACAATGCAAACTAGCAATAAAACAAGCTCAAAGGATGAGGGGCTCAAATGTCATTATCTACCATGTTAATTAATGGATTGCTATGCTTTTTGAAATGCATTTTCATGCAAATTATTAGTTTATTCTTAGGCATGCTTAATGACACACATCAGTAAATAGCAAATCGAATGATAATACAAAATACTGAGTACTACATATTTCTCTGTGCAAGCAGGAAAATTATTCTAAATACAGCAAATTTCTGGCTAGCATACTTAGGAGCTTTTCTTTATCCTGGATGATTATTAAAAAAAAAAAGTAACCAAACAAATTAGAAATTCAAGAAAAGAGAAAAATGATAAAAATATGCCCATTATTTCTACCCTTAACTCTCCCTAAAAGTTTGCATTTTGCCCACTCCATTAAGGATTGCCCAAAGAACTTATAAATTCAATTATCTAATGGAGCAATAGTATTGTTTAGAATTTCAAAGGGAAAAAAATTACAGATTTTTCTTTACCCTTTAACCACACACTTTGTTATCAAAATGAGTTTATACTATGCAGATTCGACATTAAAAAAAAAAAAAAAAACTTTGTGTTTTTGAACTGGAAATAATTTTGATTTAGGTTAAAAAGAAACACTTCCTCTCAAACAAACTTAGTCTAAGACAGCCTACAACAGGGTCAAATACAATATATCTAAATGGAAAAGATAATTGCACACTTGAAAGTCTCTGAAAAATAAAGATGATTATAAGCATTAAGGAAGCATCTTCTGAGCCATTTCAAGCAGACAGAGAGGAACAGGAGACAACAACCTAAAACACTAAAATAGCACGGGTGCACTAATGGGCTTTGGGACCTAACTTTAAGTCCCAGTTCTGACAATTACCATCTCTATCTCCAAGCAAATCATTTAACTTTTTGAGAAATTGCTCCTTTGTAAATAAAGTAAAATATCAGAGAATTGTTGTGGGGATTAACTGAAGAAATCTACATTGAGTACTTCACACAGTAGTGCTAGGAAAAATGTTCAGATATTAGCTGCTGTGGCTATTATTAATATTACAGTCACTGGACCACTTAAACTGCTGTCTCAAGACATGAAAAGTGTAAAAATGGGTGTATTTATTTTCTTAACTTTTTGCATGTAACTTGCCCTCTTCTTCCTTTATGATCTTTATTTCTATTCTCTTCCATGTCTTTGTTCTCTGACTTTTCCTATTGTTTTAAAATTTTTATTGTTTATTTTTAATGTTTACTCATACAGTACATAGAATGTTTTGAGGGCTGGGTGTTTTAATTTTCAGTTTTTAATGGAAAATGCTCCTTAAACTTCTGAGAAATACTGTTTTCTGGTGAAGCTTATTTGAACTACCCTAACTGAAAACTGAGCATGTCCCCCACATTCTCTTGTACCTGCTCTGCTTTTTTTTTTTTTTTTTTTTTTTTTTTTACCACTGTCAGCTTTTTACATGGTATATATTTATTATATGTTTCTGTCTCTCTTTTGTGAAAATACAGTCTCTACATGGGATTTCTGTGTTTTATTTTTCCCTGTCACCTAGGACCCTAGATTAGTACCTGATACATTTGTATTATCATTTCATTATTCTCCCCTGGCAGTCTCTTGAGTTTGATTTTAAATTTGTGTGCTTTTGCTAAGCTTTAGGAAATAATTTAATATTACTCTAGTCACAAAAGACCTACCTTGACTTTCTTTCTTTGTTTTACAGAGGTAACATCTTTAGATATATCTGTACAAATACACCTTCTAACATAGGCCCATTTCATCCTCTGTAAAGTTTAACTTAGATATGTTAAAATATTTCATATCATTTATAAATAGATTTATAGTGGGATATTTATAATAGAAAAGCTAACATTTTTGATAACTCATAATAATTAAATGCATTTCTGTTTGAAGTGATTCTCAATTTAATAACTGTATGAGGTTTGGAGATAGAAATTTTACATATTTCTTAGGTTGATATGGGTAAATGATTACAAGCTTATTAAAGACAGCATATACTCAAATACCTTCAATATCAACTGGATTGGTTAGATTTTTTGTATACAAAGTCAAATTTAGAAAATCATAGTGGCTTATCAAAATCATATATTTAATAATTAAGCATGACCAGAATATGCATTTAGGTAAAATATTTCTACCAATTAACTCTATCTGCCAAAACTGTATCGTATATAGACATTAAGATACTTAAAAATGCTTTTATCTTTTACTGGTGCATTGTAATTATAAAGCAGAGTGAAGTTCAAAGTGATACAAACAGATGTACACAATACTTACATACATTGTTTTGACTGTGGTAACAGAGATATTCTTTTTCCTTATTATTAGAAGTAACATATAGTTAATGTATATTCCTTTTTCTCTTTTAAGACTAAATATAAAGTAGTGTAAATTTTACTCAGTGCTTTAGAAAGCTGAATGAGCAGGGGCTGAGTTAGTTTTACATGAAAAATTGTAAAGCCAAGCAATACATACACCACTCCAGTCATTTCTGAGCACTTCTGGGTACAAAGCCCATAACTATATCATTTTGATTACAAAAAGTAAAAAGATTCAAAGTAAACATTTCCTTATATGTGTTTTTATTAAGTGTGTAAGTGTTTTAATATCACAGACTTCTGAATATTATTAAAATATTTTTCAAAGGTATAATAAATATAATATAGTAATTCAAAATCATCTTTAAAACAACCATTTTATTTTCACAAGGTGGATAAGATAAAAAATAAAAGGGAGAGAGTAAACCTGGTAAGTTACTTCTGTAATGTGTCCATTTGTATCATCCATAATAAATAAACACATATAACTACGATAATTCAACAGAGATGATTAACATAATTCAAATAAGCCCAAATTCTGGCATGTTTTAAATCAAATTATATAATTACTTATTAATTTATTTTCATAGTTATTTCATAAACATATCTTATTGAAAACATCCAATTATCATTAAATGTGTAAGTGATGAGATTACTAAGGTCATGAGAGAGTTAATCAAGTCCAGTAGGATGATTCTACATATGCCTTAGGTAAGTTGGCTGAGGCAGTTAGCAAATAAAATATAACCAGGAATAAATTTTCTACATTCAAAATTATTAAGAAAATAAAAGATATATAATTAAATGCTTCTAAATCTATCCAAGGATGTATCTACTGTGTGGGACTAAAACAAATTAGAGCTACTATGCTTTAACAGCAATATGTGAATGGTACACATAACTTCCACTACTGAAGAAAAACATGAGCAATGGCTTATCAAGAAAGGTGATGAAACCAGAACACTTAGCTTTTGGCTCTAAATAAAGTATCCTTTTCTCCTCTAATATCCTACCTAAATGCCTATCATAACACTTCTACAAACAGCATCCAGGTCTAAAATATTTTCAGGTTTGATAAAAATTTTTGAGTAGACATATTTTTCCTAAAAAGTTATTATACTCTTAAAGTATATCTGCTTAAAAATCTATTTATTACAAACTGTTTCATTCTTTTGATGCTTCTATAAGTGAAATTATTTTCTTAACTTCTCTTTCAGATAGTTCTTTATGTACAGAAATGCAACTGATTTTTGTACAATCTGTACATGTACCACCTTGCACATGTTAGGATGGCTATTTTCAAGAAGTGAAATGAGCAGTGGTAACAATATGGAGAAAGAAAACTTTTGTACAGCATTGAGGAGACTGCAAATTGGTACAGCCATTATGAAAAACTGTATGGAGGTTCCTCAAAAAATTTTTAGAAACAACTATCATATAATCCAGGAATCCCACTCCTGAGTATATATCCAAAGGGAATGAAACCAGTGATTTTTAGAGTTAGCTAGACTATGTTCATTGAAGCACAATACATGCTATAGTTAGATGTAGAATGTCCCCTGAGGAGCTCATGTAGTAAGGTTCAAGTTGGTGCAATTAAGTCATGAAGGCTGCAATCTCATCAGTGTGTAAATCCATTGTGATGGGCTTATTAGGTGGTCACCTAGACAGATGGGGTATGGCTGGAGAAGGTGGGTCCCTGGGGTGTAGACTTAGAAACTGCTTTTTCTCTTTGAATCCCTTTGTTTGCTCTCCTGCTCCCAACATCCATGATATGAGAGCAGAGCCTTGCTCTCTCCTCTCTGTTTCCCGCTGCCATTCCCTGAGCTCCACTGATGTAACCCAGGCTGATATGGACTGAAACTCCAAGATCTTCAAAAAACTGAGTGAACAAATCTTCCTTCATCTAAGTTGTGTGCTCAGTCATTTGAGATTACAGCAGTAAGAATTGTTGAAAGAGACACAACCTAAATGTCTGAAAATGGATAAATGAATAAAAATGTGGTATTTATATATAATGAGATATTTGAGCTTTTTAAAAAAAAATATTTGCAATTGCATGGATAAACCTAGAGGACCTTAAAGTAAGTGAAACAAGCCAGATAAGAAAGACAAATACTATATAATATTACACATATGTAGAATCTAAGAAAGTCTCACATGTACTCATAATACAAAAAGCAGAACAGTGATTGCCATGGGTCAGGGTGGGGATGAGGGTTAGTGAAAATAAGGGGATTTTAAGATATAAACTTCTAGTTATAAGATGAATACTAGAAAACTTATATACAGTATACAGCATGGTGACCATGTTAATAATAATGTATGATGTACTTGAAACCTGCTATGAGTATTGATCTTAAGTGTTTATACCACACACACACACACACACAGTAATTATGTGAGGTGAAGGATATGTTAATTTGTTAATTAGCCTGATCATCACAGTAATCATTTCTTACTGTATTTGTATGTCAAAAAATCACTTTGTATGCCTTAAATATATACAAATTTTATTTGTCAATTATGTCTTAAAAAGTTTGATAAAATTCTCACTTAACATTGATGTGTGCTTTTGAATTTTAGAAACTAGGATAGTATAATACTGCAGACAAATAACATTTAGTTAGAGGTACCATTAACTTTTACAAGTAGAAGTAGAGAAAGTGAGTAAATCTATATTCACAATTAGTGAGACATGCTTTATGTACATTATGACCTTTCTATAGGGCAATGAAAAGATGAATTATCTGGTGCCCAAATGTAAAACTGTACTGAATTTAGAGAAACTGGATTTAAGTTACATTTCTTCACTTACCAGAGATATAATCTAATGCACGTCATAAATCTTTCGGTTCCTTAAAAGTAGATTAAAGATAAGAATATCTGCCTGGCCAGCCTCACTGAGATGTTGTAAGGATCAGATGGTTCAATGTAAATGTAGGCATTCATACACTCTAAAGTAATATGCAAATTTAACTTTTGCTATTAATTTCGAAAGCACCTCTTAAAATAAGCTTACTGATTTCCAAACTCAAGTAATCCTGGTTAATTTGAATGAGCTAAACCAGGTAATGCTAGAATTCTTCTGTGTCTTCAAAATCTATGATTCCATGCTTCCCAGTATTTCCTAAGAGTCATTAAGCATCATAGAATTGCATGCTGCTTGGTGAACAGAGCAAAGGCCTAGGTGGGAGGGGTACAGTGAATATCTTCATAAAGTAAATAGTGTAAGCAATGAGGATGTGCAAGTTCTTCCAGGGAAGAGAGAAGTGACTGGATTTTGACCTGAGGGGAAAATACAACAAAATGAATGAGTGGAAAGGAAAAGCAAGACAGTGTTGTAGCATAGAGTGAAGGGGGGCGAGGAGAGGAGGGTTGAGAACGGTAGAGGAGTAAGGATTTAGCAGAGAACAGAAGGTGTTCTGTGGAAGGACTTTAGTACTGTGGAAGGACCACAAGGAGCCATTGTGTGACAGAGAAATGAAGAACAGGGCATGGAAACAGAAATCAGTTGTGAGAATGCAGGAAACAGAGGGATAGAGACCACTTCTTTCATTCACTCATTTCTTTCTATGTACTGGAAAATTTCTAGTGCACTTTTATTTTTTCCCTTTTTTAAGGACTTTATTTAGATATTGTTAGTATTCTATACACTTTCCTTACCTGAAGTATACAGTTCAACGGTTTGGGTTTACTATATTATTTATATATATATATATATATATATATATATATATATATATATATATATATCATTGAATTTGCCATTTTAGCCATTTTTAAATGTATAATTTGGTGGCATTAATTACATTAATTCACCATGTTGTGCAACCATCACCATTTCTAAACTTTTTCATCACCCCAAACAGAAACTTGATAACCATTCGGCAACAATTCACCATTCCTTCCTCCGCTAAGTCTCTGTTAACTTCTAATTTACTGTCTCTGAATTGGCCTATTTCAGAAATTTCATATAAGGAGAATCATACAGTATTTTTTTGCATGATTATTTTGAAAATTCATCCACATTGTACCGTGTGTCAACACTTCATCCTCACCCTCCCGAAAGCTGATGATGACAGTAGTGAAGACCTTAGCAGCTAAAATTTGCCTGTCTCCTAATATATGGGCTACCCTATATTGTTAAACCATTCCTGCACACTAATTCATCCAACTTTGACCATAATTTGATGAAGAAAGACAAAAACATTATAAAATAGAGTCTACTTTTATAACACAGATTAGTGGTAGAGATGGAACCAAACCCTCAAATAGTCATACTCAGAGCCCCTGCTCTTAATCACTGCCCTAGCAAGGAGAGCAAATTTCCTTACATTCATAAAAACAGAAAATACCTACTAGTTCAGGAAGCCATAGAAGTCACAGGAGCCTTTAGGAGACTATAGAAAATAATGTTTCAGAATCAGAAAACAACACTGTCATCAGAGAAAGGGTTTTCTTTTTACTTTCTTTCTTTTTTTCCTTAGCTGTTGTCAGGAAAAGCTAGTGACTATTTCCCTAAATAATAAAGAGATCATGAGGAGGGACTCATACTAATGTTTATAATTTTATGGATAAATAAAACACTTTTCTGCATCAATTAATGTTCCTAAAATAAAACAATTATTTTAATTGCCAATAAAAGGTAATATGATCGTACTTCATTAAGTTATATAATAATTAAATAATTTTACTCGATAATGTCTAAACAACATTTTTCTTGTTCAATAATTAAGACTGTATAACTACAAAAAGATCATAATTAATTCAAGAAATTAATTTTTATTAATAGAAATTAATTAGGCATTGGCCCATCATTCGGGTGAGAGGAACTACATTAATAGAATTAGAGTTGGTTCTTACACATGGTTACAACTGAAGCCAATGCTTTCAACAACACATTATTCATAGCTCTAATTTTCCCACTTTTCTCTGGATAAAGAGGAACGATTCTTTAGGGAACCAGTGATTACATCTTGCCTTAATTTTATGAAACTTTATAGGGTACTGACCACTCAGTATGATCCTTTAAGATTCAGAGTTACAAAAGCTTAACAGAAAATGTCAGAAATGCAAATGGTGTCTCATAGAAAAGGGGCTAAACACCTTATGGCAGGAGACACTCATTGAAAAACAAAGGCTCATTTCTACTGATAGCCAGAAGGAAAAGTAACTTAGCACCCATAAGAGAAATTTAGTTTAGAAATAGAATGCTTTATGTTAAAAAAAATAAAATAAAATAAAAACTGGCTTTAGCTATAAATGTGATATAATTTATTTTTAAATAGGACAGATTAAAAAGGACTATTTTAAAATAAAAGGTTGTAAAATCTTTTAGGGCAGTGTTTTCATTGTAGATTGACTTCTTCCTTATTTGCAACATGTTGATCCCAAGGAAAGAAAGGAAAATTTGACTATAAAGAAAGCAAATGAAGTGAAGTGCTTTTGAAAAACATGATATATAATTTTGCAGCAGCAGGTAGATCTTGGTAGAAAATTTTGTTCAGCAAGTATTCTAACCGAAAGCAGAATCCTAGTGTATTAATTTTGAATTCTACATATATTACCAATTTTTCTTTGTTATCATTGAGATAAATGGCTGCTTTAAGTCATTTAGTAATTAGTTTGCTGTAATTATTTCATATTTTTAAAATTCAGAAGTTATTTCTCCACTTGTAGCTAACAGATAAATGGTTCTTTCCCCAATTATCTGTTAGTCCAACAACTTCTCTCCTTCCATCTAGCAAATGCTTAGTTTTATTTTGCAAATACTTAATGTATTCTAAATAATGATACAATTGCTAATGTGGATAAGTCTCATGATTATCATTTATCTTTGACTTAATTAAAACATACTAGTACTTCTTTATACAAGATATCATACTGGGCAAATATGTTCTTCCTTCCACTGGTGATACTATTACTAAGTAACAATGTATTGTTTTGGGGATTATGGTAATATTTCTGATTTCTTTTTTCTCTAGAAGGACAGGAAATGGAGGAGAAAGATCATATTGTACATGAATTTCTCAAATTGGAAGCTCATCACTGCAAAACTGAGCTTTGAACAAAAATACATAAATGCATGCATAAGCTATTGAATACTTCAGAGCACTGTGATGATTATTCAAAACAAAGCAAACTCCTTTTTCCTCACCACTATACATATACATACCAAAAACTAAAATTATTTGTGTGAAGTAAGGCCTCGTTTATTATGCATTACTACTTATAAGCCTATGAATATATATTAAACCAATCTAAATTGTTACAGTAGTTACAATATTTTAATCATGCAAAATATTTTTCTTACTTTGTGATTCATCTCAAATTCCTGTATAGAAAACAACAACAACAACAACAAAAAACTAAATCATAGCCTCTTTACTACCAGACAAGGAGGTACTTGTCCACCATTAACATTAAATCACATGGATAGATAGAAAGTGCTTAACAATGAAACATAATAAAAAGTAATATTTAAAAGTACTATTGTAAGCTGGGCATGGTGACACACGCTTGTAATCCCAGTATTTGGGAGGCTGAGACTGGAGGATCCGGGTCCACGGCCAGTCTCAGCTACTTAGTGAGGCCCTCCACAACTTAGTGAGACCCTGTTTCAAAATAAAGAATAAAAAATGGGACTGGGATTATAGCTTGGAGGTAGAATGCCCCTGGGTTCAATCTCCAGTACCAAAATATATATATATATATATATTATATTTATCTTGAAACTAAAATAGGCTATCTAGAGAGAGAGAGAGAGAGAGAGAGAGAGAGAGAGAGAGAGAGAGAGAGAGAGAGAGAGAGGGAGAGAGAGAGAACACGTGTGTATGAGTATGTGTGAGTATATGATGTGTACGTATACATCTCCATTTTGAAGTTAAAGAAAATGACCTATAGCAAATATAGAATTGTGAGTAGGATTATCTGTCTGTGATCAAAGACCATTAAATTGCAGCACAACATAAAAACATGTATGCACAAGAAAAAGAAGCATGGATTCATCTATTCAAAAATCACAGTGTAGACCTTTCATGAGGAAACCCTACATTTGTTTTTGTTTTTGCTTTTTTAACCAAAACATCTATCACCTGGAAAAGTAGATACTCTATTTCTTTCATCCAGAAATTAACCTTTCTACATACTCTATAATGTTGATAGAATGTGGCACTTAGTCAATTCTAAATTAAGTCCTTTGTTTTTATTTGTTGCATAAAGATTCGAATACACATGGTGTTACATAACCATACTTCAAAGACATCTCTAAGCTAAGCTACTCGCAGCGACATCTCTGCCTTCAGCAATCACACTCCAGTGAATCATCCAAGTGACCTTAATTTGCTCATTAGAAACTCTGTGTACAGGTTGCAAATGTCAGAGTCTGAATTTACATTTTCAAAAGCACATCTTGCAGCAGTTTAATGAAAATATTTCCAAGATCTCGGGTAAAATCGAAGTATTTACTCATCTGTTCCCCTAGTTTTAAATATTTTTGGCCTAGATTCACATATCCTTTACAAGCCATATTTGTGATCTTCTCTTAGCATCTCAATATTGTAACAGTTTGAAATGCCATGTGGAGAGGGGGCTGCTGTTATACTACCATGTCCACCCCCACCTGACAGCATGCTGGCAAATTTCATAAAATGTGACTGTTCTGTAGCTTATGTCTTCAGAATGATATTCATCTGTACACACAGAGCCACATATCTTATAGTAAGCTGTGAGTTTTAAGTTTACATTGAATATTATATAGTAAACTTAAATTGATGTTGTACATTAGAGGGAAGTTTAACTTTGATTACAGAATCATGACATTTATATTCCACTATAAATTCAGGAAAATCACAATAATTGACCTAAGGATGTATGACTTGCTTTTTTTATTTTCTGGAAGATGACAGAAGAGATCACAAGGAAAAGTCCTGGGGAAGAATTTGTGGAAAGTGATGGTGGGGTAGTGAGAGAATTTGGATGACTAGGGGAAAGCTTGCCTGTGCCATGAATTTGTGCACAGTTTTCTAATACTACCCCAGAACTATGTCAAAATAATTTTGAACATTACAGTAATAAATTGTCATCAGTAATAGTATCACTACTACCACATCCAATCACACGTACATGTCCACAAAAAAACAGAACAACACACTGTGGTATAAAAGAACAAGGGCTTTGCAGTACATTATTTGACCTTAAATCAGTCACATGCTGGAGGGGAGGCCTCAGTCTCCTGGTCTGTTATATGAAGCTGACACAACATTCCTTAGAGTGTGGCTGGGAATATTAAACTAAATACTTAATAAAAATGGTTAGCCAACAGAAGGCACTCAAAATAGATACCATAATATCCATATTTTCCCCCACATAAGTAAAAATGTGGTACCACCATTTATATTATCCAAAATGGATTAGAAAGAACAGTTTTTCCTTAGGGGTTTAGCAATTTTCATCTTGTTTCAATGCTGATTTGATAATGTTCTAGGTGAAGAAATGTAACTAAAGAAATACAATAATGGTTCTGATAATATGAAGGGCATTATGTAGTTTTCTTTATAGCTAAACAATGTGAAATCATAAGCAAATATAACACACCAGGAAAATGTATTCTATCTTCCTAAGCATGAAATATGAAACCTGCCATTTTACCAAATACATTTAGGTCTCAGCTCTGCATTTCTCACACTGCTATCTACTGGATTAAAAAATGCTGGTCATTGTTACACTGAAGATCAGTAACTAAAAAGACATGCATACAACAGTATCTAGGCAAAGGCTTTTTTGTTGGTATTTTGTTTCTTGCTATTTTCCTAGAATGTAGCTGCAGATTCTTTTACAGGAAAAAAAAAAATATGTCCCTCAGCAGTCCCAATGAAGACCATGTCCAAAACTTTACTGATACAAATCAGAATTGCTTCTCAGTTTCTCAAATGTATCACCTTATTTTGAAGAGATAGTTAAAAGCATACTTAAAAGTAGTTCTTCTCCCTTGCCAGGCATTACCTCCAAAATAGCTCCTTTACAGCAGTTTTCTGAGAAGACAGCTACCAACTATGCTCCACAGATCTGAGTGAAAGTTGATGCCTTGCCATTTAATATGTAAGATATACAGGTTCAAAAAGTGGAACTACTCAAGAATTCAGAAATGCTACCTATAGTAGGCTTACATTTCATAGTGGTAGAAGTTCAAATGACTTCTTCAGAAACTTTAAATTTGTTCTGGCACCAAATCCTGCTTTCCAGGGAATTAAAAATTTGATGAATTTCTTTACTTAATGATTAATATGTCCAATCTTGCCACTGTGGATCCTCCACAGTGAAAACCTGTATTCAATTTACTTGCTCAGGAGTTGGAAATAAAAACACTTTGGAGCCGGGCGTGGTGGCGCATGCTTGTAATCCCAGCTTTCGGGAGGCTGAGACCAGAGGATCCGGGTTCGCGGCCAGCCTCCGCTACCTAGTGAGGCACTCCGGAACTTAGTGAGACTCAGTTTCAAAATAAAGAATAAAAAATAGGGCTGGGGGTGTAGCTTGGAGGTAGAATGCCTCTGAGTTCAATCCCCAGTACGCCCCTGCCCCCCCCAAAAAAACTAATGATGTATGTCTTATTCACTATTTTAAATGCTCTATGAGAGCAGCTTATCTGCCAGGAGAATTCCTGTCTTTACAGTATCTACCACAGGGATGGCATATAGTATAAAGCTTCTCAGTAATATCTGTGAAATGAATAAAAGAATGGGCAAGTAAATATAGAGAATATAAAAAACATTCTCTCTGCTATGTCTGTTAATCACAGATTCCTGTCCTTCCTCCTTACCAGTTCCATCCTATGAAAGGGAGCTGTGTCCTATATTTTAGGAAAAAGGGACAGAGAAGTGAGAAGGGAGCTATTTTACATCTGCTGTCTGCTCTTCTCCACTCAGAGGACAAGCAGAAAGGAGATGATTCTCAGAGCCAACATATAAAACATTTTCATTAGGAAAAACTACAGTGAACTGTCTCTTGTATTGTTTATTAGAACAAAATTATTCTTAAAATATTCATAATCATACTTTTGAGAGCCTGAAAAAAGTTGGGGAATAATTCAGCATTGTAAGCACAGCAAAGATTTGCCCAGTAACTGTCTCTCTTGAGCGCCTCATTTTTCAGATGAGGAAACTAAACACTACTAACACCAAGATTCGCATCCATCTTGTTTATACTCTTATATAATAAAAAAACCTGAATTCAGATAGATATATTTATTGGCAATAAAAAGGATATTTCCCTGGTGATGCTGTTCCAACTCGGTAATCAGTGTAGCTTCTGCTTGGGTGGAAGTTGAAAATAAAAAGAAGATCTGCTCTTTCAAAAACGATGACCTTGTTGCTCTCATGTTTTTCACTGACGTAGGCCTGAAAGAATCAACACATATTTTTTTTTGTTTTGTTTTTGGTGTGTGTGTGTGTGTGTGTGTGTGTTACTGGGGTTAGAACCCAGGGACATTCTAACTCTGAGATAAACCACCAACCCTATTCAGGATCTCACTATGTTCCTGAGGGCCTTGCTAAGTTGCTGAGGCTGGACTCAAACCTGCAATCCTCCTGTCTCAGCCTCCCAAGTTGTTTTGTGTTTCTTAATAGTGGCATTAGTTATTAAGTCAAAAATAAAAAATTCAAAACTTTATATTTTTGAATAAGTTATGATATTATTTTGCAATATCAAACTCTAAATCAACCACAGTGTCAAAAGTTTCTTAAAGAGAATAAAAACTCCATTAGCCACTTGCCAATGGCTTAAGTTTTAAGTAATAACATGGTATTTGAATAATATATGTGTATATATCCACTCTATTTATAAGTGAATTTTCTTTAAGACTTTTTTTTTTTTTTTTTTTTTTTTTTGTGGTACTGGGGATTGAACTCAGGGGCTTTCTTCCTCCGAGCTATATCCCCAGCCCTATTTTTTATTCTTTATTTTGAAACCGAGTCTCACTAAGTTGCAGAGTGCCTCACTAGGTAGCTGAGGCTGGCCGCGAACCCAGATCCTCCGGTCTCAGCCTCCCAAATGCTGGGATTACAAGCGTGCGCCACCACGCCCGGCTAAGACTTTTGTTTTATTCAATAATGTGGTGACAGAAAATCACTTTTCAAAATTAATTATAATATAACATCTAGTTTCTAAAATTAGAGTTATCTCCCAAATTTTACATTTTCATGCAATGTTGACAGATTCAATGGGAGTCTAAAATTCATTACAATATGTTGAAGACCTTTTATTTTTTCCTTTTTGTGGTACTGGGGATTGAACTCATGGGCATTCTACCTTTGAGCTACATCCCAGCCTTATTTTATTTTGAAACAGGGTCTCATTAAGTTGGGGAGAGCCTTACTAAGTTGCTGAGGCTGGCTGAGAATCTGAGATCCTTCTGTCTCAGCCTTCCAAGTACTGGGATTACAAGTGTGTGCCATCATGCCAGGCTTCTTTTGTTTTCTTAATACATAGAAAGGTCTGAAAATCAATCACCTTTGCATACTTCCTTGTTTTATGCATCAGGTAGTTATACTTGGCTGTGAGAAGACTGTGCTTTCAATAACGCCCTCATCTAACTCCAGCTTTGAGAGGACTTTATTGTCAGGTGTATAAGGAGGATAGCTCTTGGTAATTTAGAAATGTGAACTAAGGCTCTAGAGAAAACAGTGTGCCTTTTGGTATTTAACATTTTTCCTACAGGGAAGGAGGATCATTTTGCTTTCTCTTCTAGAAATAGCATTATTAATAAATGTGATTAGGGCATTTGTGTCATGTATCCTATCTTACTGAATATTTAAGTACCTTTGTTCAGCCATTAAAAAAAGAATCATAGACACCAAAGTAAAAACACATCAATGGTAATTTAAAACAGCAGCAATATAACGTAAATGGATTATAACTAACACATACTATATGGTAATTTTTGCAAAAAAAAAAAAAGCAGCCTGTATAAAATTTGCACCTGTTAATTACATTTTCTAAAACTTATTGAAAACTGAGACTTTAATTCCAGAGGAGAGTCAGGCTCATGAAAAATACAAAACAGCACACAGGTATAATGACATCTATTGAAATGACAAGTTAGAGACCAGTAAAGAAGGAAGAAAAAAAAATAAAGAAATCTACATGTTGTCAAAGTAGTTTCTTTATGACAGCACAATTATTTATATAAAGAAAAAATAGTCAAAACAATTAAGATGTTCCCACAGCAATTTCCAAAATGGGTACCATGCAGTGTTTTTGTCATTTATTTTAACCAACTGAAATAAAAATTACTAAATTTAAACAACAATAACAAACTAACCAGTAAAGTGAGCAGGGTATTATGTTGAAGATTTTTATTATCTATTGGAGAGATTTCAGTGACATGTTTTGACAACCTGAAGGATGTTACAGGGCACTACACACTGAATAATAAAGTGCTATTCAGGAGATCTGCATGTAGATTTAAGTCCATTGCCATTCCAAGCATGTACAGCCCTGGTGACTAAAACATCACATTTAGAGTCAAGCACTTACCTGTGGTGCTGAAAGCCAACCACATCTTTCTTCCAGTCTATTCATATCCCTGTCAAAGTTATTTAGGAATTTATAGCGAAGAAGGTCATCATCCGTTAAATGAAACTGCCGTCTGGCATAATGGTAACTCTCATTATTTCCTTTTCTTGGGAAGTCTAACCACTCGGGATGCCCAAATTCATTACCTGTTTTAAAAAAATGTAAATATTACCTACAAATACTAGCATTTCTTACTAAAAAAGTTCCATGATTATATGTTTTTGAATTCTATAAAATAAGTCTAGGTTATAATTTAGCACAGCTGTATCCTGTGAATGATATACAGGTCTGAGTCAAAAACAGCACAGTTTAGACTTGAACAGAAAGCACTGCATTTGAACTTGAGAGCCTAGGGTCCAGCTTCAGCATGACCACTCGTTACTGGTTACACATCTTGGTTTCTGCATGCACAAAGGAAGACAATTATATCTATGGCCTTTATTTTATCTCTGAAATAATCTAGGAGATCTCTGAGGAATTTCTTAAATCTCTGTATCTATAATCTCTGAAATCTGTTCAATGCTTTAGAGGCTTTGTATGTGCCTTATGTTTTGATTCTCAAAGGAACTCTCTATTATATTCATTTCACAGATGAGAAATCTAAAGTCTGGGCAGTTGAGAGATTTGTCCGAACTTATTCAGAGAATACTAAATGGAAAAGCAACCATTCAAATGAACTTATAATGAAAATCTATAGATTTTTTTCTTACTTTTTTTTTTTTCAGTTCTGAGGACTGAACCCAAGATTGAATACATGATAGGCAGCTGCTATATCACTGAGCTATATCCCCCAGACCTTTTAAATTTTATTTTGAAACAGAATATTGCTAAGTTGCCCAGGCTGGCCTGAAACTTGTGATCCTCTTGCTTCAGCCTCCCAAGTTTCTGGAATTATAAGTGTGTACCAACACATGGGGCTAAAATCCATAGATATTTCTACCACATCATATTAGGTACATAAATCCAAGCTATCACTTCTATTATTAATATTTTCTCTATTCCTTTTTCAAAAGATCTACTTGCAGCAATCAGATATGTATTTTTAATTTTAAATGTGCCTCTGTGTGTGTGTGTGTGTGTTTGTGTACACACACTCATGCATGTATGTGTAGCTTGGGAAACTCACTGGGAAAACATTTTAAATTATTTCTTATAATAATAAGAATTAGTAAACCAATAAACTTAAAAATGAAGCAAAACAATAATACTATACTCTTCATTCTGATAATTAAATTGATATGTTAGTTATCTAATATATTGGCTCATAAT
This sequence comes from Graphiurus murinus, assembly GCA_004027655.1. Lineage (NCBI taxonomy): Eukaryota > Metazoa > Chordata > Mammalia > Rodentia > Gliridae > Graphiurus > Graphiurus murinus. Next base: position 23,771 of record PVLC010014437.1, read on the forward strand.
CTTTTTCCCAAGTTGGTTTTGTATGTTGTTTTTTTCCTGCTAAAATTTAAAAAATTTTCAAAATTTACTTTCATGTTCCACTTTAATGCTATGATTTTCTAAGCCATAGATTTTCCTTATGAGTAAAAATGTACCATAGCAAATACAAGTGTATCCTACTTCAAGGAAACTAGCATATTAGTTTCTTAATAAGTAAAAACTAATAAACTAGTATATAATTTAAAATATTTACTATGGAGTTGCTTTAAAAAATAAACTTTGCTAAGAAGCTCTGTAATACACATTGGACTTTTAGAACCAGAATCATCAAAAGAACAATACCTGAATGAATAGGTCTCTAGTGAATTTCATAAAAATTAATCTATGAACAGTTTGCTAAAATCTAATATTTCAATCTAAAAGACAATATTTCTTAAGATGTTGTGTATAGTACAGCAGAGGAGAGACCCAGATTTCTTACTGCATCCCTCTGTTGCAATTGATCCTCTTGCCTGGGGCTGGAGCCTAAATTCACATAAGCCCAAGGTAAAATATGGCATAGCTTGCTTCATTCAACTAGGAAAATGATGTACTCCAGGACCGTGTAGCTAGAGCACTTTTTCTCCTGATAAGAAAGGAATCTCCAGTCTGGAAGCAAGTACATGTCCAAGTAACAATTACTGTATGATTGACATTCTGACTAGTGGATATCCTATACTAGAAATGTCATGAAGTACTTAAAGCATTTTAGCCTACAAACTGGATCCAGATTTTCCAGAGGCAGAACACTTTTTTTTTTTTTTTTGCGGTACTGGGGATTGAACTCAGGGGCATTCTACCTCTGAGCTATACCCCCAGCCCTATTTTTTATTCTTTATTTTGAAACCGGGTCTCACTAAGTTGCGGAGTGCCTCACTAGGTAGCTGAGGCTGGCCGCGAACCCTGATCCTCTGGTCTCAGCCTCCCGAATGCTGGGATTTCAAGCGTGTGCCACCACGCCGGGCTCGGCAGAACACTTTTATTTTCGTATGGCCAAGGATTTCTGGGTTGATTCCAGTAGTAATAACAAATTCCTTTAGCCTTCCTCATAGGGAGAGTGCTATATCATTATCTTCATGAACACAGAAGGGAAAGCAAGAAGCATTTGATTATTAGGTCTCATATACTACCTGTAAGCATTGCACATAAGTTCATCCTTCCCATCTTCAACAACCCTATAAGGTAGGTACTTTTCTTGTTCTACTCTAAAATACTGAAAGGTCACACATTGATTAAGTAGTTGGGCCTATGAACCTTATGACCACACAATACTACTCAAAAGTAAATGCTATGGAAATACAGAGCCAAAACCACCAAACTCTTATATGTGGCAAAAATTCCAAGTTAATTGAATGACATATACAAATGTATCAGCATGAGATGTGAGATATAGCAAGGAGTTGGGATTACTCCTAAAAATAGCATTTGTGGTGAGGAGAAGAGGCAAAACGAACAGAATGAGATTACATTAGAATGGGTTTTATAAACTTTTGACCTTATGTTATAGGAAACAGGAAAGCAAAAGTTATTTGCAAGTTGAGGAATGAGAAGTTCAAATGTGTCTATTACTGAAATGTCTGGTACAGTAGGGAAAAGAGATGATATTGGGGAAAACTGAATGGTAGAAAAAATAGTATGGCATCTGAAGTAAGAGATGATGAGGCAAAGTGGGAATGAAGAAAATAATGTTAATTCAAATTGCATTTCTTAGATGGAAACAAGATTGACATGTCTGACTGACTGCATGGAGGTGGAGAGGAAAAGGTAGGTCTGAATGCAATTTTGATGTTTCGAGTTCAGCAGATTAAGTAAAGACAGGATTAATTACACTAGGGAAATATGGTGACAAAGAAAGTGTGGGATGAGAAGATAATGAGTTTAGTTTTAGGCTAAATTTAAGACCTGAAGGATTTATAAGTATTTGTGTACTTAGAGTATGAGTGATAAAAATAAGGTACTGAAATTCAGGAGAGAACTGCAGGTGGGGGTAAGAGCAATTGGTAAGTCCTCAGTAAGCAAAGATAATTACAGTCCCTAGGATATCAGGGGCCACAGGCAGTGCCCCAAGGAACTGGAGGCAGAGAGAAGACCTGTGAAGGGGCAATGAGGAGCGGTGGCTAGCAGGGTAAGGAACACATTAGAAGTGATATGAAATGCCACAGAAAACATAAACCAAACTTAAAAAAAAAACATAAATAAGAACTTGTTATATTATCATCCCTTTCATGTAAAAATAATATGGTGCAGAGTTGTATTTTTAACCTATATTATGCTGCAGAATCATTGAGAACTGCTAAAAATATTTGGGATCCCCAGTGGTATTGGTCCATTAATCCTGAGGAATGTCTCAGGCAGGAATCTACATTTTCGTCAACTTCCCCATAATATTCTGAAAGTAGATAAAGATTTCAACTTGAAAAACACAAATGGAGATATGTGAAATTTCCTTATGCCTAAAGTAAGGACAGTTATACAATGCGATGTCTATGGACACCAATTTCCAAGTCAGCAACACTTAGCTTTAAATTACAGTGAATCCATTTATGATCTAAATGTAGGCAATTTAATACCTCCAGTTCTCAGTTTCCTTATCTGTAAAATAGGACAGCGAGTTTTACAAAGCTGTTTTAAAGTTGAAATACAGCGATGTAATGAGACTCTCGGCACACAAATATCACAGATGCAAGCTTTCGGTGCACAGCAACTCTAATGTGACATACTTCCACTCATCACTGATGTGATTAAGGAAAGATGGATCCAGAAGGCATGAGATGAGAGTTAAATTTCTGGCTCCCATCATCCTGAGAAGAAAATGGCTACCTAGACTCTGCAGCAGACAATAATACAAACACATTTTCCAAGTACAAGTATTAACGTGCTTCTGCATCATCTACTATTTTAGATCTCAAACGACAAAATTGAACATGAAAATAATTTTGTTACAAGACATCCTGATTGACAGGACAAATGAGGTTAGGAATCCTTCACCCACCCTCTTGGATGCTTCAGTATTCCCACATGCGTACCTGCAAAGCCTCTTGAACCAGCTATCAAGGGTTATTTACAGTATAACTAACAGCTGGTACATTCTATTTGAGATTAACATTTTAGAGACCTTCCCAAAGCAAGTTTTGCTCTGGCTGGAAAACACCTGGCACTTGATGACCTCCCCATCTCCTAGTTTCTCCCAGCCTTCTCAAAAATGTGACAGCAGGTCACAGCCCTATTGCTTGCCTGTTTTTCCCACTGCCTCAGGTGGACTAATGAGGTGTAAACAACAAGTTCTTCTCTCTTGTATAGTTTAGTGTCCTCTTAGTATCCCATCCTGGTGGTAGTTTTCATCAGATAGAATCAAATGCTGAGTTTGACCCAAATTACCAGAGGGTAGTACTAACCCATCCAATAATCTAATTTAATGGTAAGTGTTTCCTCCAAGATACACCACACACACACACACACACACACACACACACACACACACACACACACACTGCACACTGGATACAACCTCAGAGGGTTCATGGACTCCTTTATTTCTAGTATTTCAGCAGACAAACTCACATTCTTATAATCTATTCCATAAACAAATGTGATAGACCACCAGTTGTGTCATGCTCTAATTCATACTTTGAAATTCTAATATTCAGTGTGAGGCCTTTGATGGGTGATTAGGTTGTTAGAGTACAGCCTTCATGAAAAGGATTAGTGTTCTTACAAAAGAGACCCAAAAAACTCCCTTGTTCCTGCAAGTGGCCTTGCCAGACATGGAATCTGTGGGTACCTTGATAATTGAACTTCCTCTAACTTGTGAGAGAATAATTGTCCGTAGTTTAAACTACCATTGGTGGTTTGTTATAGTAGAATAGACTATAACAATAAAGACTGAAGAGTGGCACAATTACAATTCAGTAAGGTAAAGAAGCAAATTATTTAGAAGAGAACAAGATATACAGTATGTGCTCAATAAATGACTATTTTTACATAATTTAAAAAGGTATTGTTTTTATTATATAAGAAATATATTCATATTATTTTTAAAGTCTCAATTAAATGCAGACACTGCAATTTGAAATATTACCAAATAATCACTGTTTCTCTTTTGGCAAATGTTTTACTTATTCTCATTTATATCTATATCTATATTTACCCACCTACAGATACAAACATCTATATTTATATTGATATTTATACTTACATACACATACATCTCTCTACCTACTACCTACCTACCTATGTACCTAGCACTTGTTTTGGAATAAAGATATATTCATTTAGCATTTTGAATTTTAATATCAGAATTTTCCATGTCAATAGTTAAACATCTCCTAGATGGTATTCCACTATGCACATATCATGCCATTTTATATGACCCATTACCACAAATAAGTCATTCTGGCTTTTTGTAATATTTCAGTGTAATAAAAAAAATGACCAGTCTTACAAGTTTATCTTTGTATACATATCTGTTATTTATCTAACATAAACTGAAAAAGTAGAATATTTGCTCAAAAGATAAGTAGCAGATATGGTTCAAAGAGAAAATATTTCCCAAACTTTGAATATTACTATTTATTTAAAGACACGGGCACAAGTTATAAAACTGCTCCTAAAAATGTAAAAACACACAAATTACATATTTTTGTAGTACTGGGGATTGAACCCAGGGGCATTCTACCTCTGAGCTATACCTCCAGACCTATATTTTGTTCCTTTATTTTGAAATAAGGTCTCACTAAGTTGCCGAGGGCCTGACTGAGTAGCTGAGGCTGGCCACGGACCTGTGATCCTCCTGTCTCAGCCTCCCAAGTACTGGGATTACAAGCGTGTGCCACCACACCAGGCTAAAAATTATATTCTTTAATGTGTACATTTAATATTCTACTGTAAAAAGATTTTCATTACATAAACTTAAGACTTCATTTTACTGCCCTGTAAAATATGCCAATTTAAAATATTTACTTAATTTTTTAATACTATAAATTAGCTATTAAGAAAAATTTCATTTCATGAGGTCAAATGAACTACTTTGAAAAATACAGGATAAAAGGCAGGAAAAATATTCAGTATTATAACCCAACTAAGGTTTTATATGTAGTTTAACTTTTCTTAATTTATCCTTTTCAAGTATAAGCTCATTTCTTTATAAAACATCCTAATAAGTATATTTATATAACATGTGATATGCAATTATGTTTCTAAGACAGGAAAATAGAATTATTTTAATATTTTTATTATATGGCAAAACATTTTATTAGAGGATCTTTTGCTCATATCTATTAGAGTCATTTGAACTTTTAAAAAATCTTTCCTTTGTCAAGGCCTCTTTTTAAATGCAAAAAGTTGCATATAACAAGAAAAAGATATAAAAATTCTATCAGTGAATGCAGGCAAAACATTCTACAGGGTGGCTTTTGAATGTTATCTTTGTTGTAAATGAGCTGACAAGGGGCAAATTAGGTTTAATATAGACAAACGCAACATTAAATTTCATTTTTGGTTCAAAACCGTAAACACAAGCATAAAATAAATGGAAACAAATCACAGAAAGACTTTCAAAGCGACCTTGAGATAATAGGGATCCATTCTCAGTCTGAACAGAGAAAACTGGAAAATGCCTGTTAGTATCTTATGCCAGTTCATAGCTCACAAACCTAACGAAGAAAAATACTGTCATTAAAAAAGGTAAAAATGTTCTACTCAGTGATGGTCTGCAAATTACTTAGGAAATGTGGCAGCACTTGAGACAATACAGTGAAATATGGCCACCCAAATGAGCATATAACCAAGGGCCATTATGTGTAAAAATAGATAAAAAATCTAAATGTATTCAAGGGATGGCCAAGAAGATAATTGATTTTAGTATAGATATCTTAGTGAGCTAGGAACCCCATGCTCTGAATCAGCCTTTGAATTTAACCAAATTGGAATACAGATGGATAGATCAATTCAAATATTATATTTATATTATATATATTCTAAACTACATATAAATGTCATGTGTACATATACATATTATGCATGTGTATATTACTCAGTGAAATAAAAACTAGAGTTAACACATTCCTAATGATTCCCTAGTACTTATGGCAAATGCCCTGTGTTTTTATGTCCCTGCATCATTGTAAGGTAGAAATGTTTTCTTCAGATTCTCTTGGCATCTGCAGCTTAAACATGTTTGTTAAAGAATCACTTGCTGTGTTAGAATGTTAGGAACTAGAAGGATGGTTCACAAGAATTTTTATGCAATATACAGAAAAATAAAGTAGAAAATATTATGGAATTTTGAGGGAAGCACTTTTAAAAACATTTGTCTGGTTTATTCAACAGATAAGAGGCTTAGAAAAGTCCCATATGAACCGAATGTAGTGCACAGAGGCGACGGCTGTGGCATCTGAGAACAACACTTCTGAATCCAGAACATGCATTACAAGTAATGAGCACTAACTATCAAAGCATGATCTTCATGCTCATTAGATTATGATTAGGATCAGTAATGTAATACATCGAATGTTCCTCAATTCAAAATGAAGGGAAGACTGAAATTTTTTAGATGTCTTTTGGGACATTTTGTAAGAATATTCACAGTTCACGCCATGATTCACTGCATTCAATATAGTAACAGACTTGAGTGCTTTCAGAAATGAGAAGGCTGAAAGCTTTGGCTAAACAACTTTAAAACAAAATCAAGGAAGGGAAGCAGGTGAAAAATACTGCTATAGTTAATTAATGACTCCAGAAAATTCTACTAAATTCCTTCTCTCCCTCCCCATTTCCTCTGTACACAGCCCCATTCATGTCTGGTTAATTGTGAAAAACCTCTCAGCGCAAAATTCCTATTGGGACTCCTTTTCCAGTAATTAATTTTTTGCTGTTTGATGTAAAGGTCCAAACTATAAATTGACAAGAAGCCAGCTGGTACAGTGATGAAATTCAAGACAATATAACTAATGAAAAAGCTCCAGCTCTGTTAGCTGAACATTTTGATTAGCGGGTTTGTGTGTTTTGTTTCTCTAAAGTGTAATGCATACTAATTTTACCTAGGAATTAATTAAAGTCTATCACAGCCACCATGCCGGGGATGTTATGCAACTCTTTGTTGTTCCTAAGTTTAGGTACATATGAAAATAAGGTATAGCTCTAATGAGACTATTAAAAACTTCAACTCCTACTCTGCTTAACTATACTGAAGACTAACTTTTAAATGGAAGCACCTATTTTAAAATCAAATGCTTTGGTCTTCAGGCCTTTCAGTGAGTACATAACTCACCAAAGCATAGAACCCTGAATTAAATGGTTTTCCAAAACAGGGTCTGCACTTTTTCTTTTAAGAAAAATAAACTTGCAATCAACACTCTCATCCTTTAATATTGGTCAGCAAGGTTATGGGCAGTGGTCATAACTAATGTTTCTTTTTAGTTACCAACACAAGATCCAATGTACTGTACCTAAAACAGGGATTCAAATATTTCTTAAGGTTCAATGTTTCCCTCCACATTGTTAAAGGTATAACATAACTTCTTTTGAGGAACAGAAGCAAAACACAATTATATCCAGATGATGAGATAAAGAATGGCATGCTAGATGAAGCAAGCGGAACACAACTTAGCAGTGCTTGGAACAGGAATTTACCTTAACAGTATATAACTATTTGGGGAACACACACACACACACACACTCATGGATTCAACCAACTGCAGATTGAAACTATTTTAAAAGAAATTCTAGGAGGTTCCAAGAAAAAAAAAACTGGAATTTGTTCTACATCTAACTCTGCGCCGGGTCTACACGAAAGAAGGGATACATAGGCATACCCTGCTGTAGCCTCCTACCACTTCACAGATACTGTTGGCACCATTTTAGCATTGTTGGCCTAACATCTTGTTTGTGTACTATTGAGGTTGTCCAATGATGGCTGATCTGTGTGTTCTGTGTAAATGTTTTCTTCATGTCATGATTCCTTAAAAAATACAGTACAACAGCTAACAGCTATTTACATCACTTTTACATTGTATTAAACATTGTAAGTAATCTAGAGATGACTCACAGTATATAGGAGGGTATGTGTAGGCTACATGCAACTACTATGTCATTTTATATAACAGCCTTGAGTATCCTTGACATTTGCAATTCTGGGGAAATTGAGGCCCTGGAACTTTGCAGGGGAAAAACAAAACAAAACAAACAAAAAAAATAGTGTACCTTATGTATCAGATTACATGCTAAATATTTATCATCATGATTTATCTTCTTATAGAGTTTATAATCTAATAAGATAAATAAACAGAATAACTATAAAAATAGCTATGTCCTTAACATGGTGGTATAGGGAGAAGGCTTAAAGGATCAGTGAGAGATGAAATCACAAAAGGTAGTATGGGAGGAAAGGACATAATACCAGGCCCCTGTTCCCAAATAATGATCAAAAGTTAAGGCCCTGAGGTGGTAGTGTGGCAGGGTTATGGAAGAGATCTCAGAAAGTATGTAAATATACAGGGAGAGCAGGCAGAGTCAGTCTTAGAAACCAACCTTGGGATTCTGGAGATTTACCTTTGTACTAAACACACACACACACACACACACACACACACACACACACACACACACCTTAATTTATGAGGCACATATTTGGCCATGGAAAAATACAAGATAACATAATGGAGGTGGATAAATTGCCTAGAAAGAATATATGGGTAAGAACAGCAGAAAAGAATGTGTAATTGGAAAACATTCACATTTCTAGGACAGAGAAAGAGTCTGGGAAGGAATATGAGGAGCGAGGGCCAGAGAGATAGGAGGAAAATCATGGGTGGGTGGGAGGAGATGGAAGATGGAACCCAGAGAAAGGGCGTTCCCAGAAGACCAGAGAAAGAGTGTTCCCAGAAGAAAGAACAGTCCATGGGTTAAGTGTTGGTAAGTTGAATGAAACCTCAAGTACTTGAACAGATTTAGTAACACCAAAGGAATTTGATGGATGGAAAGAAAGCAACAGCAGTGCTGTCTGAGGATAAGACCAAATAACTGAGAACTGCATCAAGAATAATATATGCCTTATTTTTTTCTGTTTATTTATTCTAGTATATCCAGACATAGGAGATTTAACTAAAATCATGAGAGAAAGTGGTCATTCTTAACGATGGCGAGGTACTCATAAATACATGTCTGTGGTTCTAAGACATTAAGAGACTGCTATACCAATAAGTGTCAATAAAATTCCCATAACAAATGTAGAAAATAATATTTTGAGTATGATTCATGATAAATTCCACCACTTCATCCTCCACATACGTAGATGATGGTATGAGACAAAAGCTGCATCTTCTTTCTTGTTCCATCTAATAATAGAGTGGTGGCTGATTCCCATGTCACTCATGCCATGATGGGTAGAAGAAGTCAGGAAGGTAGTGTTGATAGTTACAAGCTATGGTAGCAAGGCTAATCTACTCTCTCCCCTACTTCTGCTCTCATAGTCCTCTCCATGATAAATTATGCACAAGAAGTCTTGAAGCAAAAACAAAATAAGCTGTGGGCACTTAGGAAACAAATTTCAATTTAAACTTTGCTTGGATAGGGCCAAACCCTTCAAGCAGGAACAGAACAGTAGATGAAATAAATGCTTAGGTTAAGTGTCTGGATTAGATGGTTGTCAAAACAAAACATACTAAATAAAAACACTCTTTACTACTAATGCTCTTATATACAAAATCAGATTAACTTTATATTATGTATACATGTGGCAGAATGAATGTAGATGCAGTTATAAATCAATCTTGTTTGAAATGCTAAAGACTTAGCATTATTATACTGCAGGATAATTATATATCTCTTAATGCTTTTATTTAAATAAAAATGGAGAATACTTTTAAGTAATAAAAGCAATCATAACACTATTAAAATAAAAGCAACAGTCATTTCTTGAGAGCCTCCTGTGTAGATAAATGGACTGTGTGCAGTTATTTTAAGTTATCTTCATAAAAGCTCTTCAACATGAAAGGGGACACTATCTCATTTTCAGATAGATAAGGAATGGGAAATGTATTTCCAATTCCACTAACAAGTATAGAAGCAATGTGTTTGTATTACTGACCTCTGCTTGCTTTGCAAGATGCACACCTTGCCACTGATGCTGCTGTTGCTCCTTGACACAGCTTTTAGTTTCTAAGAGGACTTTATTAACTCCCACAGAAAGTATGTGATGCTCTCCTGTATGCCCACTTGGACTTGGACTTTTTTTTAAAGTAATTACTTAAATACTGTAATGTGTGTTATGTATGTGTGTTTGGTTTCTGCCTATTAGAGTCGAGGCAGAAATTCTATATTTTTATCTGCTAACTCTACTATACAACATAATAGCAAGCATGGAGTAAACAAAGATTTACTACATGTTACAGAAAAAAATGTGTTTACTCCCTTTAATAGACTATACATTCTTCCCAGACAATGTCTATCTTAAGTTTGCAATACCAAGTTTGAAGCATAAAAACACAGGTAATGAAAATGTCTAACAATGCTTCGTTAATAATTGCAAAATTGGTTTTTCTGAGGGCCATTAAAAAAAAAAACAGAAAGTTCAATGGGATGGAAAGGGGGTATATAAAAAAGAACAAGTCTACACCATCAGGAAAGGGAAGATATAAATCATAAAGTAGATTATTCCATCTGTCTATTTCTCAATCAGGCTTCTCATTCTTGGTGTCATGCCAATAGAAGATAGAATTTCTTATGTTTAGGTTTCTAGGTATATTTTGACCTACAGCTATTTTTACAATTTAAAACAAATAATATAAGCATATCAAATCCAAGGATAAAACAATGAACAAAACAAATGAAAATACATTGAGAATGAGAATTATTTCATGAAAACAGAATGTTTTCAGAACTGAATATTGTTTCCTTAATAAAAAGACCAATAGAAACAGTAACAGACTTTTGTCATTCATTCTGAAGCCATTTTATGTTGCAATAGCAAGAGATTCAAAATATTCCTGTTTGGGAAAATAAACCACACAAAGGAAAAGATGGTGGGGGGAGGGGAAATGCCATTTTATAAAATTTTAACTTAATTCATCTTTTTTTTCAAATAAGTTAAAATACCTTAGAAAATTATTTGCTGATAGACAATCTTGTAATAAACAAAAAAATGTAAATGTTTTACATGTGAAAAGGGCACCAACTGAAAGACTCCACACCATTTTAGGTGTCAGAAAACATGGTAGGAACACAGGAATGTGAACAAATAAATTAGCTGAACATAAAAATGATTATACACACATATGGTTTTGTAGCCTTAGACACAAAGGTTTAATAACAGAGTCAGATTGTGTTATTTTTGGACAATTTGCCTATAATTAGGAAATCTTACCACTAAGTCAGCATCCGTTTCTTGTCCTCAGATAGACATAGTAAAAGACTAACAAACTCCCTAGTCAATTATTTTTTGAAAACTAAGCAGAGACATTTAAAAGGGAAGCAGATAACCACAGAGAAAGTGGGGGAAGACTGGAAAGAAACTGATCATTTAAGTTCTCTATTCTTGATAGCTGACATCAGTTTAATTGAATCCTGGTATAATTCCCGTGCTAGACAAGGGCTTCGGTAAGAATCCAAGGCTCTTTCAAGGCACAGCCTGTAGCTTTCCTAGATTTTCATCTCCCATAGCCTTTCTTTTGTAGGCAGCAAGTCAAATTGTCCAGTAGGAAGACTTTATTATCTGCTGATAATTTAAAGAATTAGTATCACTTTCCTGATGTTTCTGCTAACAGCTGGTTAGACTTGTCTGCTTCCCTCCTATCAGCTCTTGCTTTCTTTGGGCCATCACTCCAAGCAAATGAAATATGGTTTTATAGCACTATGTTGGTGTGTGGAAAACATTGTGCCCTTCTTCCTCCAACAGGAAGAAAGGTTCTCAGCATTTGTGTTTGCCTGCTTCAGGCCTCTCCTTTTGCAATGGGAAACATTGATTTTTGATTTTTTAAAAAAATATAACTACAAAGCTACTAAATGGTCTATCAACTGGCTTTGAAGGATATTTAAAAAGGGAGAGTTCAAAATCACATAAACAGATGATGCTTACTGCTGTAGAGCATGAGTAAGGTCGTAGGTTTGATCCCTAGTACTGTACACACACATGCACACACACAAAATCACATAAACAATCCTAATGTCTTTAAGATAACAGCATTAAAAGCACCATACACAAATCTTCTCCTCAAGAGGCTTGAAACAACATACAAACACCACCACCCTCTACTTTGAGTAAACCATAAAGGCTAAATCATTCTTTGCATTTCCATAATGGACAAAGTTCGAAATGAGAGAAATAGTTTTGCAAAGAGAAGAGCACATTCATGAAATGAGGTAATCAGTAACTTAAGGGTTGCTGTTTTTAGATTTTATCATATTTAACCTTATTTTTGCTTAAATTATGCCATTTGGATATGCAAATCTCCACATGGACGAGTGAAGTTTCTTTGCTATCCTTTGAGCTCTAAATCCCAGTACACAGACCTGGCTCAAAAAACTGGAAGACTTATTAGAACTTGTTCGTGAGTCAGATTTCCTGCTTCTATGCATCTCTCCAGTTAGTTCTTTGATTTCTAAGGTCTGATTTTGCTATTCTTTTAAACTAGGTAAAATATCTTTTATTACTGAAACATATCTTTCTTGCAGTCAGACAAACATAACATTTTTATCTGGATAAACTGCTTTCTTGAAAAGAGATATTTCCTAACTTCCCTTATGTATCCATGTCTAAGCTTTGATATGTAACTAGAATTTCTATATGAAGATTCTTTCAAACAGAGCTGACTCCAATGGTAGATATTTGGGTTTGCTTCTCTTCCTTCTTCCTTGTGTAAGAAGATTTGGAACTCTGTTCTCAAATATAGGAAGGGCAGTATTTAGTTTCATGCCCACTATTTTGTACAATAAAATATTTTGCACATGTGGATACATAATTAAGTAAATTTAATATAATTGTACCCCAAACCTAAAGGGTATGATAAATATTTATGAAAACTTTCATTTTTCAGGTTATAAAGTACATGAGTCATGCAAAAGGAGACTTAAAATAAAGAATACTAATTTTATAAAACAAATATTTATGTATTTACTTAATGCAAAATAAATAATGCTAAATTTTAAACAACATAAAGAAAGATATTCAGAAAAATAAAACAGCATTCTTAAAGAAAAAAGAAATATCCAGGAGACTCCAATTATACTGAAAAAGATTAAAATAAGAATCCAGTATTATGGCACAACAATGATTTGAGTTGCTCACAAACTGGAATGTTAATATATGAAAAAAGAAAACAAAATCTTTATCAAAGTTTTCCCTAAACTTCTGGAAACTTTACAAAGGATCATTAAATGTGTCAGGTATTTGGGGGAAAAAGAAATTTTCAACATTCCAAGTGACAGATGTCAAGACTCATGAATATCTAAATATTCATAACTTGGCAGACATTCTAGACTATTATCCAGTAATATATACATACTTATTTTAATATTATTCTTGAGATCCATTAAATAAAACTTATAGGAATAGTTGGAGTGCAGAATGGAAATACTAAGAGATAAATCCCTATTAAATGATTTACTTAGCTACAAATTCTATTGTACAGTTTTATGTTTTTTATAATTTTCTGACCATAAACTTGTCCAGTATCCAGTTAAGGAAGCATGTCTGCAATAGAAATTAGAAAACATCAAAATATTAATTATTATACAGTGGAGAAAAATGGGATATGGACATAAAAGGAAAAATTTTTTAGACTCAGACAATTACAATATGCAAGTTCATGCTTATAACTTTATTAGAGATACAGTAATGACTTACCTAAACTGAATACTCATTAAATACAAGAAACAATTCCAAACTCATTACTCACTAAGTATTTTAATTGTTATAAGTGTCATTAAGGGAGTTGCCATTGTAGTCTCCTTTTCAAGTGATGAGGGTGAGGTGCAGAAAGATTAGGAAACATGTCAAGGGCAATAGAGAGAGGGAGGTAGGCAGTCAGCATTGGAATGTGGGCAAACAGGCTCCAAATGTGAACTTTTAGCCATCAACACTACTTCAAAATGGAAATTATAAAAAGGATACTGACCTTTCAGGTTGGTAGTAAAAAATGAAATTATGGACATTTTCAAATGTTTTGTAAACTTCAAAAAGTCTAAGTGAAAAGTTATATGGAAGGGTGTATGGGGAAAAGGTCATTGATATGGTGCTTTAACTGGGCTAGTGGATGAATGCTAAGAACAAGGAAAAGAAAGAAACAACTAAAATAACTCTCAAATTTCAAATGCTTTGTTACTGGAATGAGATGATGATGATGACGACGACGACGACGACGAGTATCAAGATTCCAAGGGAAGATGATTTCAGGTTTGAATTTAGTAACTTTCTAAATAGCCCTCGTAGTATCTACAGAGAGATCAGGCAGGCAGTTTCAAAATGTTCTGTTTACCCAGGAATTAGCTACATTAAATAAACTGACAAAATATAAAAGCAAATGAATTTTCTAAAAAAGAGCAAGGAAGCAATAAAAGATGCCAGGATAACACTTGAGGAAATATGTACCTTGGGGAAAGCATGAAGAAAAGGAGTCTGTGCAGGAGTCTGGGGAGCCATGGTTAATAAAACCAGAGAGAAGGGGAAGGAGAACAAGAAAAAGGGTCCAAGTGAACCAACTGGTCAAGAGTTCACCGAGTTGACCTTGGAAACTGGTTTCTAATTTGTAGAGAGGGCGGAAGGAAACCTGCAGGGATGTGAAAGGTGAATAAAGTATGAGAAAGTGGGGTCAGCACACAAAATTACATAATGAAATTTGGCAAAGAAGAGAGAAATAGATAAAATAGTAATTAGCTTTACAGGTTATTAACCTATTTGCCAATTCATAAAATGTGTATTATAAAGCAATGTTTGAAGAAATGTTGGTATTTTCTCAGATTCATTCCCTAGTTATTTTATTACAATTATCAAGTTGATTAGACATGTATATTGAAATCATGTTTAAAAAAAAGTCTCCAGTCCAGTGCTTACTGTTCATATTGCATATATTTGCCACACTGAAAAAGAAGACATTTACTGTTTTATTTAACTGCCATTTAAAACAAAACAAAAAAACAAAACAAAACCCAACTTAAGTAGCACTATATCATCAATTTGCAATGGAATTAATGATTGGATAAAACATTCTGTGCTAGATGTAAGAAAATGGCAACATTTCTGCTAACTAGTAAAATTAAAAAATTCAGTTTTTAAATCTGGGAGTCATAATAATCATGGCTGCTTTTTTTTTTTTTTTTTTTTTTTTTTTTTTTTTTTTTTTTTTTTTTTTTTTTTTTTTTTGCGGTACTGGGGGTTGAACTCAGGGGCATTCTACCTTCGAGCTATACCCCCAGCCCTATTTTTTTTTTATTCTTTATTTTGAAACCGAGTCTCACTAAATTGCGGAGTGCCTCACTAGGTAGCTGAGGCTGGCCGCGAACCCGGATCCTCCGGTCTCAGCCTCCCGAATGCTGGGATTACAAGCGTGCGCCACCACGCC
>PVLC010014438.1:0-39425 GCA_004027655.1 Graphiurus murinus
TTATGGTACACAGTACCTAGAGCTATTCTTCTATAGGTAAATAAATATGCTTTGTGATGTTTGACAACTGGCCCTGATGCACTCCCTAACACTTCACATAATATTCAAGGACACACACAACTAGTTGATGTCTGCACCTTCAGCACCACTGGCAAGCTTCTTCGCTTTGGATTCTCAGCTATGTTTGGCTTTGGTGGAAGAACTTTGGCTCTGGCGGAGAAACATCGATGGATGTCCCCTAATCAACGGAGAGACTTTGCTGTAATTGAGGCACTTGCAAAGCTTAAGTAAGTGTTTTTCTTAAACCCAAAATTTTGCATCTGAGGGTCAATGACTTGTGTATGTGTGAAGGGGGTGGTACTGAGGATTAAGCCCAGGGGCATTCTACCTCTGAGCTATACCTCCAATCTTATTTTTTAAATTTTATTTTGAAACAGAGTGTCCCTAGGTTGGTGAGAGTCTCACTTCTTGCTGAGGCTGTCTTCAAATTAGCGATCCTCCTTTCTTAGCCTCCTAAATACTGATATTACAAGTGTGCACCACTGTGCCCACCTATTAATGACTAGTAATAGCAAATTTTGTCTTATTTTAGGCCAGAGGATTGTGAAATATCATTTTTACCACTTAACAGCTCTCAGGAGGAACAAGAAATGTAAGTTAAAGCTCAATATGATGTCCACATATGTATCTTTTTTTAAAGCATACAACATTTTGAAAAAAAAATTTTATCAGACATGATCTTTCGTTATTTTTTCTTACTTACTAATAAAAAGTAGAGCCTCATAGGCTCCTCCAGATTCCAGTAAGCATGTAGTTTGGCTTTTGTTTCCAGAAATAACCATTCATTGATCCACCCATTCATTTATTCATCCACTGTGTGAGTGCTTACTATATGTCAGGCACTTTGGATACAGCTGTGAGCCCCAAAACAAAGAAATCATATAGTTTTACCTGGAATGTGAATTTTAATCTAGGATAGAATACAAATATTAGTCACAGTATGGAAAGGCTTTAGTCATTTAAAAAATTGAAAATTATTGTTCCTTATACTTTTCTACTTTTAAATGAATTAACACATTATGATGTCAGCAGCAACATTTTAATGCTCACATATTTTTATTTACTATATAAAAAATTCTATGTTTCTACTATGTGCAACGATGAGTTGTCTAATTTTCTCATATTGTGTAGATGATAGTTGTGTGTTGGACATGTTTTGCTCTCTGCCTCTTATTTATTTATGTTTTTTACTTTTAGGAGAACACAGGGATTGCTCAAATCTGGTAAGTCCAAAAGTATCTCTTTGAGACCTGAGACAGGTCTATGGAGGTTTTGCTCTCTGGTCAGGGAAAGTAACTCGTCACTCCATTACCTTTAGCATGCAATGAGCCATGGCGAGTGGTCCAGGGTCAGTTCCTGAATGTCAGCATCATGGCAATTCCTTGCTTGTGTTCAGTGGCACCTCGAGGACTGGCACCCAACACCAGGTTAGTAAGGATTTTTATTGAATCATTGATGTTGTTTTTATAAACCAAAATTCTTTTTCATAGCACTCAGCCAATACTTGACTTGGCTAGCTAGAAACTTATTAAGAGTCTCTCTTTCATAATGTTAGAGTCTCTAAAAGATGTGTCATCAATGTGGATTGAGAATAACTATTGAACTGAAATAACTGTACGATAATCATTGATTTTTAAAAAATATCACTGAGCCTAAAATAATATTCCTTTTTCCCCATGGTATTGGGGATTGAACCCAGAAGCATTTTACTTGTGAGCCTACACCCCTAAACCTTCAAAAAAGAAAACCAGGGTCTCACTAGGTGAGGCTGACTGTAAACTTTTAATCCTTCTGTCTCAGCTTCCCAAGTATTGGGATTACAGATGTGCCCCACCATGCCTGGCTTTCCTTGTTTTTTATTGACTTAATCTTGTTACTTTGTGCCTACTTTGCTTGCTGTACTTATTTATATTTATTAACTGGTTGTTGAAAAATTACATATTGATATATCTTATGTGAATATCATCTGTTTTCTTTTCTTTTTGTGTGTGTGGTGGTACTGGGGATTGAACCCATGGATATTTTACCTTTGAGCTATACCCCCAGACATTTTTATTCATTATTTTGAAAGGATGTCTTGCTAAGTTACTGTGCAGTGGTCTTAAATCTCCTCATGTCTCAGCCTCCCAAGTACTGGGAATATAGGCGTGCACCATGACGCTTTCTATTTTAATGCAAACATGGAAAGGATAGCATACATGTGTATATTTTATTGATACTTTAAATTAAAGGAAACATTTCAGTTCTACTTAATGTGAACTGTGGCACATAAGAATCTACTACACACATTTTCAATTAAATTATGAAATATTTTATAAATTTCTTTTGCAGAGTACAAACATTCCTACTCTTACATTTTTTGAGCAGCTGTCCATTATGAGTCTGAAAATATTTCTCAAATCCAATTATGTAGAGCATAGAAGAAAGGATCATGAATATTGGAAAGTATAATTGTGTTAGCTCTCTGTTGCTTTGACAAAATACCTGAGAAAATCAACTTAAAGAAAGGAAGAATCATTTTGGCTCATGGTTTTATAGTTTCAGTCCATGACTAGCTGTCTCCATTGCTGTGCACCTGTGCTGAGGCAGAGCATCATGGTAGAGGGCATGTGGTGGAGGAAAGTTTCACCTCACAGTGACCAGGCAGCAGGGGAAGAGAAAGAGGGAGAAGCAATATATCCCCTCCAAGGCACACTGCTAGTGACCTACTTCCTCTAACTAAGCCCCATATATTACAGTTTCTACCATCTCCGGGCAGTCCATTAAATTATGAACACATCAGGGAAACACTCCATTGATGAGATCAATTGGATGAGATCCAATTGCTTCCCCAAAGCCTCCCCTCACCTCGGGATATTTCTGCATTAGGAAAAAAGTCTTCAACACATGAGCTTTGGGGGGACATTCCAGATCCTAACTGTAATCGTCATTTCTAGATTTCCCCTGAAGTGGAATGAAAGAATGACTTATGTATTTGGGCAGTTTATACCATTTTAATGATTAGTTTCAATTTCCCTGCAGAATGTTTAACCAGAATGATTAACAACTAGAAAAAAGGAGTGGTCTTAAATTTCTGGGTGATTTCTATAAGAGTAATAAACAGGGACATATCCAAAGCTAGAGTAGAAAATAGAAATTCACAACTTTGATAATAAAAATCCAGATGGCAAGGTCCTCATTAATTAGATCTAGTGCTGAAACTTGGAAGATTTTGAAGCTTGTGTGATTTAGAAATTAAGCCCAGTTGTTTTCTCTTCATATCCTCAAAAATCCTAGATAGCTATGTGCTTCCTAAGTGCAGTTTCCTTTGCTAAACACAAAGATGTGTCTAGGTAACTGAGGGGCTATGTCCAGCGTGATTTGAGACAATATTTATATAATCCTACTTGATCTAGGACCTTAATGGGTGGTGGTCCTGCTCTTCTGGGAGCAATTGATTTGTACCTCCTTCAAAGCTACTGCATAATTGTTCAGCTTGCTGGGATTCTACTGCTGCCTCTCTAGGTTTAATCGGTACTGATGAGTTTTTCACAGAAGGTTAACTAATTAGAAAATTTCTTCTGTAGTTTATAGTCAGAACTTACCAGTTTTTGCAAAGGCCTTCAGACCAGGCCTCAGCTGACCACAGATTGTTAGGGATGTAGCTTCTCTATGATTCAGAATAATCAAACAAGAGATTCTGCTTTTAGCTCCCCCCCCCCCACACACAATACAGTGTAATTTACTGCAAAATAACCTTAGTGCAAATTGCTGATAGGAAATAATAATCTTACAATTTAAGTATTGTAAAAATAAATGCATTAGTATATAGGAGACATTTGGAACAGTGCCACACATGTGGGGCAAGTTTCAATTACTATTAAATATTGAAAAGCAGACATAGGTAGTAATTTTCATGTTTGTAAAATTACACAACTTTTAAAAATAAAAAATGAACAAGAAGAGTACCCTGAACATTTTGGTGCTGTTTATGTCTTGTAGGGAAGAGGTGGCATGATGGGTAGGAGGAGCATCAGATCCTGGCAATGAAGTGTTCTGGTGCTGTTGATCAGTTTTTCTCTGTGTGCCTTTGAACAAATCACTTATTCTTATGGTGGTCTCTTGCTTCTATATAAAATGAGTAAATGACAAGAGATAATCTCTAAGGTCCCTTATAGCTCTAACCTGAGCTTCTGTAAGATTTAAAGAGCTCTTTATGTCATTATTCTTGGGATAACTTCATGTTTGCTCTGAAATCAGGCTCGAAGTCATTTGCATGTATTTCTGCAAACTGCCTTCTTAAGCTAATGTATTTGTGAGTGGCTGTTCGGGCACTAAATCACACCTCTGAATTTCCAGTCTCTCATATTGGATGGAACAGTTATGCAAGATTAAAATGCTCAGTCATTTAACTGAACGTGTGTTCAGTTAAATGTTGCAGCAGCAGTTGTTCACTCACTTCAGCAGCAGTGGTCCACCCAGGGCCACTTTGATTTATTTCATCTCTTATGTCACTTGGACCTTCTGTCCATAAATAAATATTTAAATCACACTTTACATTTTAGAAAATGTTGAGCTATATGTTATACCATTTGTTCATATTATTTTATAGTACATCTTTAAAAAACATACGTAGTTTTGCATTTAGGATTCTTAAATAATTGCAGTGGATTTTAAATTTTGTCTTGATATTTGAGTAGGATGCATGATGGTTCTTTTTTTGTTTTTTGGTTTTTTTAAGAGCCCTGAACTAACAGTTTGCTGCAAAGGAAGTCAGTGTCTTGGCAAAACTAATTTTAAAGTCTGAATCATTGAAACAATAACATCAAGATGTGGTTTAAAATTTTTAAATAAATACAATGTGGTTATAATTTAGATTGTGTTTCCTCATACTTCAAGTAAACAGTATTTTAATTTCAGATTAGATAATGGAAATATGGCTCTTATAATTGCACGGAACACTTCTCGACCAGAATTCATAAAACACCTGAAAAGATATGCCACTGTAAAAAATCAGGTATAGTAAATTCTTTTTCTTATTTGCAAAGCGATTAATCAGGGGGAGAAAAGTGCTTCAAGAATTGACATCAAGTCCTGCCTTATAAGAAGGCCTTATTTCCTTCTGAATACATTAATCTTTTTTCAATCTGTGTTTCACTCAGATTTTGAAAAGCATCTATCAATATTAATATAAATTGGCCTTTTTGGAGATATGGGTCATATATTCTTTTTACACAAAGAAAAAATAGAAAATGTAGTGTCATATTGAAATGTGAAGGAAATTAAGGATACAATCACATATTCAGATGTTTTTATTTTTAATGAAAAGTAGTGAAATCTGAGATTTTATCCTTGTTAGTTTTATGGCAGCACATTCTCTGAAGTTATGATCCTTAGACTTTCCTGAAATTTATTTGAAGATCTGCTTGTGTTCATTTGTTAAAATAGATTTGCAGATATGTTTTAGAATATACCACTTATTTTATTCAAAACAAATATTCATAGTTTTATATACGTGTATATAAAAATAAATATAATTATTATAAAATTATATTAATATATAATATACATATAATATATATGAATATATATATATATTTCCAATTAAATGATTAGCTTTAAAGAGAAAAAGTAAATATTACAAGCCATCTTCTAAATCAGTTATTAGTCTGGAAGTATACAGTTGTATTGAGAAATTCCATAGTCTTAGACATTATTGTGTGTGTGTGTGTGTGTGTGTGTGTGTGTGTGTGTGTGAGTGTAGTATTAGGGATTGGACCCAGGGGCATTCTACCTCTGAGCCACATCTCCAGTCTGTTTTATTTTTTATTTTGAAACAGGGTCTCACTAGGCTGTTGAGGCTGGCCGCAAACCTATGATCTTCCTGTCTCAGCCTCCCAAGTACTGGGATTACAGGCATGTGCTATCACACCTGGTTCACATGTTTTTTTAAAGAAATTGTAAATATACTTTTATTGGTGTAATTGTACATCACATTGGGGTTTAGTCTTGCTGAGAGCCAGCTCTCAAAGCGGCAGAGTCTGGGGGTCCCTCGTTAGGTGGAGATTGAGATGAGGTTGAGAGTGAGTGAGAGTACGCTTACACACAATGTGGTTAAGACACATCTGCTTTAATTCATCTCATGAATGCTATTTATGCTCATCACAACAAGGTATACAAAACAAGAATTTTTACAGCCTTGTTTTTCTCTAAAGTTAAGTGGGTACAATTTTAACTAGAAAAGCTATTTCCCATAGTGTTTGCTAAGATTAGGGGAGCAGCAGAAGTTTACAAAAAATACAAAAGGGTAAATGAATTATTTTTTAGCAGCGAAGAGGAGCAGGGGTAAAGATTAATAGCGAAGAAGAAACTATTCATTAGATAAATCTTTCCTATTTGCTCAGGCAGCTAGAAGATAGCTAGTTAATAAGTTTTAGGTAAGCAGAGAGTTTGGCAAGCTCTCTGTCTTAAAGCTTCCTTTACTTATAATAAGAAACCTAAGTTCTCTTGACCCAGCTGCTGGTATTTGTAGAGAGTTAATGGATACCTCTTGCCAAGGCCGAGGCATTGTATACAGCCCCCGAATGACTTCAATCCATTCAGCATCCTGTGTCTCTTAAAAATCTTTTAATGTGGAAGCAAAGCCCAAATTTCCAGAATAAAATAACGTAAAGCGAGAAATGTCACACGTCTCTTATTTAGCAGGCTGAGCCTTGCTCTTAGACCTTAACTGGTTAAGGTAGCACTGCAAGTGTGATTAAAATATTTGTGGATGCAGCATCCAGTATGTTTCCCTAGATTCTACCCTCTCCCCATTCATAATATTGAAGTTAGTATCAAGAGCTTC
Organism: Graphiurus murinus; assembly: GCA_004027655.1. Lineage (NCBI taxonomy): Eukaryota > Metazoa > Chordata > Mammalia > Rodentia > Gliridae > Graphiurus > Graphiurus murinus. The sequence continues at coordinate 6,887 of PVLC010014438.1, forward strand.
ACATATGTACAATGGGATATTTGAACTATTTCTTTCATCAACTCTCCCCTTTCCTCTCTCCAGATTTCTATTCACTATTCTATTGGTCTCCTCAATATTGAAAGTCCTTTCTCTTTTCTAGTTTCTCTCTAGCATCCACACGTGAAAGAAAATATATGACCCTTCACTTTCTGAGACTGACTAATCTCACTTAGCATAATATTCTCTAGTTCCATCCATTTTCCTGCAAATGGCATAATTTTGTTCTTTATGGCTGGGTAAAAGTCCATTATGTATATATACCACAGTTTTGTAACTCAATCATCTATTGACAGACACCTAGGTGGCTCCACAGTTTAGCTATTGTGAATCATACTGCTATAAAACATGCATATGCATTTTTCACTATAATATTCTGACTTTACCCATTCTTAAAAGTATCCAATGGTACTTGGATGCAGTGGGGTGAGAACAAGTACAGTAAGTCCAGCCAGTGACTAATAGTGGGCTCTTGCTTATACACCTTAACCTTTGCTAGGCTCCTGTTTTCCCTCATGACCTCAAACTGTCTTAGGAAGTCCTTAGGAAATTCGAGTTTTTTCTGTCTATCATTTGATCAACATATACTGAGTAGCCAACTGGATTCTTTCGAAAATTAAATAATAAAAATTAGATAATTACACTTCCATTAAATACAGATCTCTAGGAAGACAAAGTAGGCAAGTAGATATAGTGTAGGTTGTGTATGTTTGGGGGAAATAGATTTTTTTTCAAGGAATGTATACCTTTTCAGATTTTATACTTTTTTTATTGTAATCATACATCTTAATGAGGTACAAGTTGGTAGAGGTATACATGCACACAGCCCTCATTTAACCTTTTACCAATTCCCACCCCATTCCCTCCTTCCTTTCTCCTTCCTTCTCATGTTCAGCTTAGTGATTGACTTTGATATGTTTGTGAATGTACGTCATGTGCATATTTTACATTTTTAAATGTTAAACCAACTTTTTTGTTTCTTGATCCAAAAGCAATACATGTTCATTTTTTAAAGTCAGGAAATAAGGCTCCAAATTCTATCCAAATTCCATGTTTCTATTGATAATCAGTATCATTACTATCATTACTTTGGTATAGATTTTTCCTAATCCTTTTATTTTTTTATTTTTTTTTTTTGCGGTACTGGGGATTGAACTCAGGGGCATTCTACCTCCAAGCTACACCCCAGCCCTATTTTTTATTCTTTATTTTGAAACAGGGTCTCCCTAAGTTGCGGAGTGCCTCACTAGGTAGCTGAAGCTGGCCGCGAACCTCAATCCTCCTGTCTCAGCCTCCCAAATGCTGGGATTATAAGCGTGCGCCAACATGCCCGGCTTTCTAATCCTTTTCCATTAAAATATATGAGGAGTATTAACCTATTACTGTACCCCTCAAAAGCTCTATCTATTTTAGGGAGGCATTCACTGCACAAATTGTATATGGAAGATCTCTTTTGGAATTCACTAAGGGGCAAATTTCTAAGGAAGTTTTTATAGAATTCTTTTTTTCTCAATACAAATAACTTCTGATTTCAAAAGGCAAGCTTACTTCAAAAGTAAAAGAGAAAACAAAAAACTTACACATTGATAATAAAATATTTTAAATGAGATCATGTTATACAGGATATATTTTAAACCATATTCCCCATGTACTCTGCCAGTCCTATTTGGTTTTTTTTTTTTTTTTTTTGCGGTACTGGGGATTGAACTCAGGGGCATTCTACCTCCGAGCTATACCCCCAGCCCTATTTTTTATTCTTTATTTTGAAACCGAGTCTCACTAAGTTGCGGAGTGCCTCACTAGGTAGCTGAGGCTGGCCGCGAACCCAGATCTTCCGGTCTCAGCCTCCCGAATGCTGGGATTACAAGTGTGTGCCACCACGCCCGGCTCCTATTTGGTTTTTGATGCAAGAAACTATTGCTAGTATATCTCTGTGTATGTTTTATTGGACTTAATTCTGACTGACTTGGCTATTTCCAAAACTTAAAATCTATGCAATTTCTCTATAATACTTTGCAAAGAAATTCCAAAATTTCTTGCATAATGCTGTATAGTATAAACAAACAGATTGATTCCCAAAGTGTCTGTTTCTGAACAATGTTAATTTGATACATGAGTTAAAAATTATCAATATATGTGTATCAAATTAACGTTTGTGTGCCTGTATATTTAATCTCTCTCCTTCATGGTGACATTTTCAGAAATGTGCATTTGTGTAAATTATGTGAGATTATAAAGACCAGATAAATGTGGAGTTATATAATCTACTGTATAATTAGTAGCAGCCTTGGTCTTCAAGAAGAGAAACACAGTTCTCCACTCTAAGGAGAGCAACATCTAATTCTCTGAACCACATTTACCAGGTTGAACAAGCAAGTGTTAATATATTTTAACAGTTGTAGAACAGATGGAAATCACCATTTGTGCAGTGAGTCCTGTTGCCTTCCCCATCTTTATAAAGTATAGGGTAGAATTACCCTTCTAAGCCCTTCCAACTCCATCCTATTACTGGTTCCTTTCTCCTGGGATCCACATTTCTAATTGACTTTGATCATTTGGGGTATATAATTTAAGATCCCTAAATGTTAGTGCTTCCCCAGCAATTTCTTTGGCAGCCCTCTTGACTTCTCAGCAAACCCTCTCCTAGGTGAGCTCTTTGCTGGCCCTGTTTTTGAACTACTTACCTATCTGAGCATCACCGGCTCCCCAGCATTCTGTCTTCTCTGTGATCAGCAGAGCCAGTGTCTTGTGTACTACAAGGCTTGTACAACTTGCAGGCGTCTTGAGTCCAACATGTCCACAGCTGACCTGAACTCTTTTCCCCCCTCACATTGCTCCTTCCATATTCCCCACCCACCTTCCCACCCATGCTGGAAGTTCCTCTGGAGTCTCCTTCCCCACAACCAGCCCACCAACTAGTTGTGTGGGTTCTTATCTTGAAACATCACCCTCACTTGAATTCAAACCTTAGTCCTTTACTTGCTTATAATGGCTTCCTCCCTGTCTTGTAACTCTGGTCTTATCTTTCATACATCTTTTTAGAGGATTTTTTTTTCCTTTCTGAAACACATCCCATTTCTCTTCTGCTTGGTTTTCCAGTGCCTTCCTCATTAGTGTAGTATCTAATTTTCTTGAGATGGGTTGCAGGGCCCTTTGTATTCTGGCCCCTACCTATGTTGCAGTTTTACCTCTTACCACCAAATTCCCTGTTTTGGTTATAGTAGTTTTCTAGGGCTGCCATAGCATGCATAATTGGTGGCTTAAATAAATTTTTTTCACCATTCTTGAGGCTAGACATTCAAGGTGCCAGGAGGTTTATTTCTTGTGTGGCCATGCTCTCTGGCTTGCACATGACTGCCTTCTCTGTCTTCATGTGGTCTTTCCTCTGGCTATATGCATCTCTGGTATATCATATGTCCAAATTTCTGCATATAAGGATACCGGTCATATTGGATTAGAGCTCACCCTACATATCTCAGTTTAACTTAATCACCTCTTTAAAGCTTCATCTCCGTTTCCTGAGACACTGGGGTCAACATAGGAATTCTGAGGCAGGGTGGGGAATATGCAACCCATAACAATCTTGCTGAATTTTTTATAGCTGCTAGACATGACATATCTCTGCATTTGTAAATGCCCTTGCCTCCCTCCAGACCATTTCTTTTTTAAGACTGACTAGAACTGGCTAGATGGAAAGCTTTCCCAACACCCTGAGCCTGTTGTCTCCTCTCTCTTTGAACTTCATAACCACACCATCATGGCATCCTCTGTGTAATTCCATTTGCTTCCCTTCCCCCATTCCCTCCAAAACATATCTGCAGACACAATACTAAGCTGTTGGCTTTCTTAAGTCCCATTTAACAATGTCTGTGAGTTCATAGTTAATACAGTTGAATGAATGGCTAGAGCTTCATTTTGTGAACTGCACACATGAAACTGGTGATTTCAGATAGACTGGTGGTGGCTACCATTTCTTGGCCTACACCTCCATCACCCTGATCTCTGTTATTACATGGCATTCTCCTCTTATAAGTGTATGAGTCATATTGGGTTAGGGCACATCCTAATGACTTCATCTCACCTTGATTTTATCTGTGAAGACCATACTTCCAAATAAGATGACATTCATGGGTACCAGGATTAGGACTTCATTTTTTTTTTTAGGAGGTGCTGGGGACATAATTTAACCAATAACAGCCAGTTAGTTGACGTGTGTGTGTGTGTGTGGTATTGGGGATTGAACTCAGGGGCATTCTACCTCTGAGCTATACCCCCAGTCCTATTTTTTATTCTTTATTTTTTGAAACAGGGTCTCACTAAGTTGCGGAGTGCCTCACTAGGTAGCTGAGGTTGGCTGCGAACCCGGATCCTCTGGTCTCAGCCTCCCAGATGTTGGGATTACAAGTGTGTGCCACCACGCCCAGCAGTTATGACTTATTTAAAGCACAAAATCTTTGAAATGAATGATTGTGTAGAAGTTTTTGCAAATATGGGACAAGTACCTCTGAGGTGGGAGGCCTAATGCCATGACTGTCAAAAAGTTTCACAGAGAGCAGCTGGGAGACTCTACTTGCAATTCAGTCAGATTAGCTGATACTACCGGGTAACCCACTGTAGCTCAGCTTACTACATAGCATAAATGTTGAAATATGTTGGTCCTTCTTTTCCACATATAAGGAAATAAGGTTGGGGGAAATACTGGATTTTTATCAACTTAAAATTCTGTGCTTCACTGAGGTTTATATGTGGACAAAGAGGAAGAACTATGTAGAGAATATATTAGGGATAAATACGCCATTTGTCTAAAAACAAATATATAGTTATTGTGCAGTTCCACTAAAATTATTTGGCTATATTAATAATTTCCGCTAATACACAGAATTTTTCCTGAGTTTGGGTAAGCAAGGAAAATTGCAAGTTTAAGGTTATATCATTCTCAAGTGGTCAGTAAGCAAATAAAATTATCTGTATCCATTTTTAAAGTGGGAAGAAAAGAGGCAAACTCCTATGCAAATCATATATCATGGGATTTTTGTGTGTGTGTGTGGTCCTGGGGATTGAACCCAGGGGCATTCTACCTCCAATCTATACTCCCAGTCCTTTTTATTATTTTGAAACAGTCTCGCTAGATTGCTGAGGGTTCTATGCAAGCCTTCTGTGTCAGCCTCCCAAGTACAACTGGGATTATAGGCATGTACCACCATACCTGGGTGGCTTGCCTTTTTAGAGAAAATACACCTCCCATTTCATCCTCAGAAGTTTAGACCTAGGTTGTTCCAAATTAAATTCTAAGTATGAAACTTACACTATAGTCTACTTCATCTCAGCTTAAAAATTGACAATAACATAGTCAAAGTATTATAAAAATCTTTGGTATAATCAGATCATTGTTAAAGATTCAGTCTTTAGTTAGAAAATATAAACTACCATCGTGATAATTTTTCATAGATATGAACCATTTGTCATAAAAAAATCTATAGTCATATAGTAGACTGAATTGATCCAGGAAAGTGGTTCCTTTTTTTTTTTTTTAAGTCAGCATGCATGATATCTACTTGTATGAGGGCCCGCAGTAAACCTTCTTGATTTGCATTTTATTTAGTTCAATTTTCCATTTGTTGAGACTTATACTGTTGAAGAAGTAAAAGTTCACCCAAGAAAAAATGCCCATGGATACAATCCAGACAAAGAAGGTGGACCTCACGAAGCACCTTCAGAAAACAGTTTTCCTTGGAATGTAGATGGTGACTTAATGGAAGTTGCATCAGAGGTCCATGTTCGGTAAGCCTAATTATTTCGCCATTCTATATATCACTGGTGGACACACCAGCAATATAATGAAAGCCCCATTTTCTCCACCATCAAAGCAGGTAGTTAATTAAAAATCAATAAATCAACTATTAGACGGATGCATGTGTATCTATGTTTATAGCCGCACAATTCACAATTGCCAAACTATGGAACCAGCCAAGATGTCCATCGACAGATGAATGGATTACAAAACTATGGGATATGTACACAATGGAATTTCACTCAGCTATAAAGAGGAACAAAATCATGTCATTTGCAGGGAAATGGATGGAACTGGAAAACATTATGCTATGTGAGATTAGTCAATCAAAAAAAAAAAACAATCGTATGCTCTCTCTAATATGCAGAAGCTAGGGAGAAAGTGGGACATAAGAGGAACTCTAGACGAAAAAGGAGAAACTTTAGATGAGCAAAGGTGACAACTGAAGGTGATGGGGGGGGGGGAACCACCCTAATGCACATGATGTACTTTCACAAAGATTTCAAAGTCAATCACTAAACTGAACTTGAGAAGGAGGGAGGGTGAGGGAGTGGGGCGGGAATTGGGGTAGGGTTAAATGAAAAATGTGTGCATGTGTGCCTTAAAAAAAAAATCAGTAGATCAGAGAAGCATAAAAAGACACATGCACAGCTTTCAATAAATAGAAAAGTATAATTTTACATTTATTCAAATCTTATTTACTATAAAGGCAGTTTCTACATTGGCATTCCAAATTTTACATAAACCATACACAGATAACATGTCTCCAATTTGTTTTAAATTTTAAAGTGATTACAATCTTGTCTTCGTGAAGTCATCTGAGTAGGAGATAGTCTTTAGTTTCCTCTCAACCATCTCTAATATCAGAACCATTTGTATTCAGAAGTTTGCATTTATCATATCTTTGAGAGGTACTCTGCATATTTTACAGAACAATTTTGCATGTTATCTAGGTAAGTAACAAGAGCAACTGGTATAAACATGTTTGGAGCATGGAAACCCATCTGTCTTTGGTAAGACAGATTTGAAGATTTGAAGACCTGTCACTGTCAGAATTGACAATGGGGAGAAGGGTGTGTTCAAGAGGAAGAAGAGGCTGCTCTGCAGAAGGTGGAGGCGAGACTTAGCGAGTCCAAGAAGGGGTGCAAGGCAGGTGTGAGTAGCTTCATGAGTGTTGATTTTTCAGGCTCCCTCAGTCTGCATGTGGTATTATAGAATACCTCATTCAGGTATGCATTTGTGAAAAATGACAGGTTGATGAAATAATTACACATGTTATTCTTTGCAGATTACACCCAAGACTTATCAGTCTTTATGGAAGAAATGTGGAAGAAATGAATGATTCTCAAGTAACATGTAATTGTTTGTAAGAGAAATATATAAATGAATTTGCTTTAAAATATCTTAAGAAATTCACTTTAAAAAATTTTGGATGCTACTAAAGTAGCTTCTGGGGCTTTGAAGATCAAGATAAATGTACCACAGATGATTTAAATTTTTAGAAGATGTTCATTTGAACTGGAAATAGTCCTTTTATATGGTTAGGCACCATCATGATACACTGACATTAAAACATTAAGACCAAGGTAAAATCATTTGAGCTTTTATTTTTCAGAATTTGAGCTCATCAAGTTTGATGTAAAATTCGTTATAGCCTGGTATAAACAGATCTCATAAGACTGCCCTGGTTTTTCTGGTAAGGTATGAGTTGATGAGAGATTACGTTTCAAAATCATACATCATTTTAGGGATATAACCAAAAGTAGAACCACTTTTCCCCCAAATCTCTGTAATAATTATTTGCCAAAAACATAACTCCATCTTTAAAAAAAATTTTTCAAGTGGTGAGGTTTTTTAATTTGACATAATGTAAACTTAAAGTTTATAAAAGATTTTATTTAGAACTATGCAAAATATTTAATGGCAAAACTTAGCCTGGGAAGTAGCTTTGTTCTTCTTGTACCTGAGAGGCATGAGTCAGGCAAGCATAAAACTTGATTTTCACTGTAAAGGACTAAAGTTTTTTGTTTGTTTTTTTTGTTTTTTTTTGTTTTCCAGAGACTATTGTTGAAAAGGTCTAAATTGTTGCTTAGTTTTTCACAAATGATCCTAGATCTTTTCCTAAAAGAACTAATTGGCATTTTTAATGATAAAAGCATAAAAATATATCTTTTGCACAAAAAGTCTTCTTAAATGTACATATTTTTAAGTATAATTTTGCTTGTACACACTGAGTTAAGGAGTCTTTGTGCTCAAGTTATAGGCCAAATCTTAGCACACTCATTTACCACAGGCTTGGGGCAGCAGAGACTTCATGTAAAGCAATATAAAGACAGATCCAGATAAAATTATATTCTATAGTTATCAGCGTTCGATCACATACATGAAATAAATTACAAAACTGATACTATATGCAAATGAAAATTCAGTTAAATTATTTAAAACCCAGAAATAAGCTATATTAAGATACATTATGTAATATGAACAAACTTAAAAAATACTTCAGCTATTTAAGCATCTCATGGAAATGTTGATGTTATATTTATATTGTGTACAAGCTAACTCAATGTTTTAAACTATGAAATTTGTTTCTCCACTTCTATGGAGAAGATAATGCTTTTTTTTATACCTGCTTAGAACATATCTAATACTTTTATTTGAGAAGAATAACATTCGTGCAAATGTGTTTGCTTAATTGGGGATAGCAAATATTTTATACAGTACCCAATATATATGAAATATTGGCCCCCTAATCTTTATACAGCTTTTAGAGATCACTGAGGTACAGTTTTCATATTTCTTACATATATCAGTGTATATTAGCTAAAGTGCAATATTTGTAATCAGAATATAAATTAGAAAACTTAACTGATTTTATAAACCAAAAACTTGGAGTTTTAAAAAATTTTATTCTTTGGTACTCTTGATAAAAGTGTGTTATAGAAGACTAGTGCATTTAGACTTGTAGCAACACATTTTTAAAAATGTATGTGTATATATATATATACAAGGAGAGAAAAATCGATAGCTGTATATTTATGTCATCCCATTAATCTCAAACCAGTGTATAAATTCAGTATGACATTTGCTAATCAGGCTTATAATAGTCTGCTGATAAAATGGTTGTTAGAACAAAGTCCATAGGAAATGTGTTACAAATAAAGATCTTTACAGAAAATCTGCTTTAAAATAGTGGTCTTTCGTTCACTAGAAAATTTGGGAACAATTTGAAAAATTCTAAGTGACTTTAAAGTATTTCAAACAAGTTTCCTAGATATATTTGAATTGGACCAACATAAGTACATGTGGTATATAATATTTCTTTGAAAGGTAAGATATTTTAAGTCCAATACTTTCATCTCATATCTTCAAAGGTTTGCTTTTCTTGAGTCAATTGAAGTCTATGGTATTTTTGTACCCACTTAATATATCCAAAGATGACCTTTCAGCTCTTAAGTATTGCTTTGGCAGTTATTTTCTTTCAAAGAGAAATCACTGGGGGTTTCTCTTGCCTTAAGACATAATGTGTCACAAGATCCTAAGTAAAATAAGTATAGGAAAGAAGTCTGAAGAAATTCATGTTTTCTTGTAAACACTGTTTTCAGCCTAACCTGATTCCATTGGCAGTTTTCTCAACTTATAAGAAGTCTTTAATCTTCGTTGTTGCTTTTACTATTGACATAACTCCAACTGTCTCTCCTATTTTCTTCTTGTAGGATAGATTTGTATTGTCTTTTAAAGAAGCCAGCCTGAAAATAGAATGGCATAATTAGTGTATAGATATGAATATACTATACTCCCATCTAATAGCTAAACAGTCAACACCAATACTTAAACTATGCTCCAGGTAACACTAATTGTGCTTTTAGCAGATATAATCAGTACAAATTAGAGACACATTAGATTCAAGAAACATTTTTGCTGTTAGTACAGGACAGGACTTCTGTAATAAACTCCCCCCCCCCAATGATGTTCAATGTAACATGCAATGTCTTCTAAATGCTCGTTTGTAAAAACTTGTACAATTTTTTCTGTGCTACACTATACATGAATCACCAAATTACAGATTAGCCCTGAATGATCCTCAGCATGATGAGAAGGGTTTCTGTGGCTTGTTCTTCATCTATTTTAGTCCCAAAATATAAATGCAAATTTTCTGTTACTTTTTTTGTGGTGACTACCATGATGAATATTTTAGATAAGTTATACAAAAAGAAAAATCTCACATCTAAATTTTTAAAGAAGTAAAAACATCTTTCAAGTAGCCAGGTGTGGTGGCACACGCTTGTAATCCCAGTACTTGAGAGGCTGAGACCGGAGAATCCGGGTTCCTGGCCAGCCTCAGCTACCTAGTGAGGCCCCGTTTCAAAATAAAGAACATTAAAAAAAAAAAAAAAAACAGGACTGGGGGTGTAGCTTGGAGGTAGAATGATCCTGGGTTCAATCCCCAGTATCATTAAGAGTTTGTACATTTGTTTAAAAACAAGTTATTTTTTCCAGATAGACTTTGGTATTAAAGTTAGAAGAAATGAAATCAGTACTATATATTTAGCAATTTAAGAAGTTAACATTAAAATACTGAAATTTGAATAGCATGGGAGACATAAATAATCAGCTTTACAAAAGCAAAGAATAGCATTTTGAGCAGTTTCATTTTGGTAAGAATTAAAGACTTACCTTCCACATAACACATGAAATCAATAAAAGCACAATCAATCCAAGTAGTAAGCTACTTGAAATAATCACTATAGTGAAATTACGTTTGGGCCTTTGATGATGTATTCCTTCCAGTAGAACCTACATGAATTAACCCCCAAACCAAGAAAAGAGTTTAGAAACTTGCATATATTCTCTTTGAGCCCCCCTCCTCCCTTAATAATTCAAACTACCCATTCTGTTTCCTTTCTGGTTTAATACAACCATAGCAGTAAACATTGGTAATTCCTTAGCACAATGAAAGGCGCTTTATCATGCCTGTTCCTCCAGTCCATTCACATACCCCTTCCTAAAGACCTTCCTGGTGTCATTCTGTCCCACCAGTTGTGGGAAAATGCTACTTCTCAGGTGTTCTAAGCACTCATCACCTATTCTCACATTACTCTCCTGACTCAAGTAAGCAAAAAAAAAAAAAATTAGTAAACACCTTCACAATATTTTTCATATAGTTTTAGGGCCAGTTAAAGGGTAATCTTACATGTGCAACATTCTCATCCTTTTTTAGTTCAATAACTTTGGGATGTGGCTCTGGGAAAGCCATTGCTCTTATTTCAAACTTGAGTGCTGAAGTGTCATCCTGTTAAAAGAAACATCACTGTTGCTCAATTCATAGTTTATTTCATCAAGACACATTAATAGAAATTCTTGTTTACCTACTGTCTAGATGTATGTCTTCAATGTGCTTCATTTATAAGTAAATGCAATGCTTCCTTTGGTTCCAAACTGTAGTCTTAGCATATAGTCTATAGCATCATCTCGTTGAAACCCTTTTCTTAAACATAGCTACATTACAAATAACTTGATTTAAATGTGATTAAACCATGGATATTAGATTTTTATCCCTAAATAAGATTTTCTTCATCTGATAAACAATCTCACCTATTTAATATCTGGTATAAATTATAGAACAATTCAAATATAAAATCTGAGCACGAACCACTTTAGTATGTAAAGTAGGGACTTTATGAATTGATGAGGAATGGTGAATTCCAGGGGTGTTTATTTTTATGTGTGTGTCCATGAGGAGAGATGAAAATACATTCAGATTCTTAAAGAGATTTCTGACCCTCAATAATAATAAAGCACTGTATACAAGTTATTCAACATTTAGAGCTGGAAATTACAAGCTTCATCAAGAGCTAGAAAAGTGATTTTTAACAGGGAGGATTTTATCCCCTAGGGAACAGCCAGCAATGTTAGGATGGGTGGTGGCACTATTGGCATCTAGCAGCTGACGATGCTGCTCAATACCTTAGATGCCCCTGACAACAGAGTTATATGGTCCCAAAGCTAATAATGCCTATTGTTCAGTAACCTGGAGGATTTAGGATGAGTTAATGGTCCCATGACTTTTCAGCACATTTGAAAATAAAATGGACTACTTTGACCATTTGATAACTTCAAGAATTCCATATAACAGCAGGTATCCTTTATTACAAAAACATCTTTTAATATGCTACAATGCTGAGACAGATTATCCATACTGAATAGATGAGAAAATGGAAAAACAGAACTCCAGATAAAACTAGATGTATCTCAAAGTATTTTTCATAAAATAATGTTCCAAGCTGTATTAATTCAACCTTTCAAGGTTCATTATTTTAAAAATGTTTTTGTACATAAATCTTAGTATTAGTTTGATTTTATGAAAGCATTAATTATACTTAGATTTGTTTTTAAAACACTAGATTTTTAAGGATAATTTAGAGTAATATGGAAAGAATTTTAAGGTTATATGAAATATTAAGATAGTCAATTTCTTTGAGTTAATTAAGGCTCTGATGCAATTCAACATTCTTTAGTCTTTAGACAGCTAAAGCTATAGAAATAAAATGAGTTTTATGTATACTGTCCTAATTTGTTGATTGACTTCATACCACTCTACTTGTATAATAAGGTTAACTTCATAGGTCCTGCATGAATTTACCCACAAAATTGTCAATCCAGTTTACACTTACCATTTCCAGAATGGATGGTCGGCCTTCCAACTGCATATGAATGCTGGCTTCTTTTCCACTTTCCATTTTCCCCAAGTTACATAAAATATTTAAACAATGTAGATCTGCTTTCATGCAGTACTTGAGAAAAATATTAAAGTATTACATTAAAATTTGTAACATTTAAAAAATTTATATAAAATTAAAAATCTCTTTAGTTGCATTTAAAAAATATATCTTGCTTTAGATAGATTTTACAGAACAAACTTTTGTGTTCTACCAGAAACAAAATATTCTCATTCTCAGTAACTTAGCCTTCTGGAACAGAAGGAAACCCGATGGGAGGTCTTGCTAAGTTCTATGTTTGTTGTAAAACATGGGTCGTTTGAATATGATGGCTCCTCCTCCAATTTCCTTTCATAAACTAAGATGAAAATCTCATATCCCAAAGGCTATCCAGGTGACCTAAAACAATGTCTGGCTGGAAAATACTGGGCATTTGTTAGATAATGAAACTATAATGTATATTTATCGTTTGACCCCTCCAATCATGCTTGCTCCTTATATGCAAGACTACCACCTCAACTTGGTCCTCTCTACTGCTCAGCTGAAAACTCCAACTCACTGTCTTAAGGGTTTCACTTCTCTATTGGAAAGCAGAAACTACAACCTGAAGCATTGAAACTTACCAACAGCCTCTTATCTGTCTTTGACAAGAACCTGAGTATGCCTTTCAAGGTCTCTACTGCACCCTTTTGCTGCTCTGATGTACACTCTCTTTCATAACTTTTAAAATGGCATTGTCCAGCAGTTGCCTACAGACAGAAAGCAAGAAAAACATTATCTTTCAGCATTAGAAAGAACAAAAGCAATGTGGTCTTAAAAGTTCTCATTGCTTATCTTTCCTAAAATATAGCCCCTCTGAAATCCTGAAAATATTTTTTGACAGAATTATTTCAGGGAGATTAAATCTTTGACAAAATTATGAAGGGTTGGATAGAGGCACCAGGCTGACAAAATTCCCTTAACCTTATAAAAGCAGGAGAAATGTTTGAAAATTAGGCTGAAAGTAAACCTTTCTTTGACTTTATACTCCAAAGAGAATATATTATAATAGCATGATCTACTACCTAAATCTAGAATTCAAGTAATTTTTTTAAAATTATTTTTGTGGCACTGGGGATTTAACCAAGGGAATATACTTCTGAGATCCACTCCCAGCCTTATTTTTATTTGGAAACAGTATCGCTAGGCTGATGAGAGTCTCACTACTTGATGAGGCTATCCTTGAACCTTCGATCTTCCTCTGTCAGCTTCCCATCCTTGTACTGGGATTACAAGTGTGTGCCACCACATCTGGCAAGTAAGATTTTTAAAAATCATATCCCAAGCCGGGCGTGGTGGCGCACGCTTGTAATCCCAGCATTCGGGAGGCTGAGACCGGAGGATCCGGGTTTGCGGCCAGCCTCAGCTACCTAGTGAGGCACTCCGCAACTTAGTGAGACTCGGTTTCAAAATAAAGACTAAAAAATAGGGCTGGGGGTATAGCTCGGAGGTAGAATGCCCCTGAGTTCAATCCCCAGCACCGCAAAAAAAAAAAAAAAAAAAAAATCATATCCCAGACTTACATACATAGATTTATTGGTGATTGCTTTTTCATCGGGAAACAAAAAGTTCTAAGAATTCAAGAATATTGGTTTGCATGTAGTGATGTAAATATTGATTGTTTTAAAACGACTCTATTCCTGATCAGTGATCTATTCCTGACCAGTGGCTTCAAGATTTATGGAGAATTTTACTGACTAAATTACTTCCATAGGCCCATATCACAAACAAAATTTGTCCTAAAGTAATTACTCAATAAAGATGACAGAACAAAATTGTATAGATTTGTAGGTGTTTGACAGCAATGAGCAACACTCAGTGAATGTATGGTGAATTCACAGCTTTGAGTATGACTGAAGTAAAGTGAGCAGAAACCTCTGTCTTAGCAATATTACTTAGAATAAGTGGTTGGCTTACATTTGTTCTAGTATTAAGACATACCTAAAAAGATACAAGGAACACAGTTTTACCTGAACATCCAAAATGTTGAACAGCTTATCAGTTTGGGGGAGAAAAGAATTTGGTACCATTATTTCCACACTAACATTGGGAGCTGTGCTAATGCCCATGTTGATAACCTGATAAAGAAACAATTTGGAGCAATTAAAAAGTTTTCATAAACATAAATACAGAAATCAATGAACTTTTATGTGACCATGTAACATGTATAGTGGTAAAGGTTTGCAGTTAGCAACTACTCGGCACAGGGAGACAGACTATCCATCAGAATTTTTAAAGTTTGCTAATAATTTCAAACTCTTATTATATCAATCCTTCTCTTTTTAGTTTTCCAGTTAAAAAGTCCAAGCTGATGGTTTATTGCAGAAATAGACAAGAGACATATTTGTGCATGCCACTTCATATATTTCGGTTTTTTTTTTTTTTTTTTTTTTTTGCAGTACTGGGGATTGAACTCAGGGGCATTTTATCTCCGAGCTATACCCCCAGCCCTATTTTTTATTCTTTATTTTGAAACCGAGTCTAAGTTGCGGAGTGCCTCACTAGGTAGCTGAGGCTGGCCGCAAACCCGGATCCTCCGGTCTCAGCCTCCCAAATGCTGGGATTACAAGCGTGCGCCACCACGCCCGGCTCACTTCATATATTTCTAAAACTGATTACTTGATCCTCATAACTATTCTGTGTGGTAGGCAAACAGTTTACTATTCTCCAACTAAGGAAAATTCTAAGAGGTGTTCACAGTGTTGCCAAGGTGAAAGTAACAGTGCAAGAGCTGAATTCTTCATATTTTATTTTTGAAACTTATGTTCTCATAAAATTATTCTATGCTAATAAGCATCAGCCGTAAGTGAAAAGTATTTTTACTCAAGATAATGATGCTAATGAATTCACAAAATTAGAAAAGGGCATGTTACTGGCTTTACAAGAAAAGATAGCAGGTTCTTTATACTTTTCAAAAAATACAATAAGAGGGTGATATTGTTGATAAATTTGGGGATTAAAGATCCCTTAAAAATAGAGATTTGTCCAAAATATTGAGATTATTTTAAAAGATTTGCAATAATACCCGAGTGAAAAAGGATGAGTCACAGACCTATAGCAATCCTCAGGAGTGCATAGGACATAAAAGAGGAGAAGAGAATGCATCTGGATTTGGAATGGTTGGTAATTGCTAGGCCATAGAAACACAGTGCAGCTAAAGAAAGGTCAGCAGTGGGTGCCCAGGACTACCCACAAGGTCTTCCTGATGTCAGTAAATAATCAGTCTAAATTACAATTATGCTACACCACTGTTCACCTGATAATTTTCAGACTGCAAGTTCCTCCAGTCAAAGTCATGCCATTGTGTTTTAATTAGAAAATGTTAATTATTGCAAATTAATAAATAGGCCTTCTAGAATCTAGCATTTTTTGTGTGTGTGGTACTGGGGATTGAACTCAGGCACTCTACCTCGGAGCTACACCCCCAGTCCTATTTTTTTATCCTTTATTTTTTGAAATAGGGTCTCACTAAGTTGCAGAGGGCCTCACTTAAGTAGCTGAGGCTAGCTGCGAACCCGGATCCTCCTGTCTCAGCCTCCCAAGTACTGGGATTACAAGCATGCACCACCACGCCCAGCTTCTAGCATGGTTTTTGTTTTAGTCTGTCAAAGCACAAACCCCCATTGAGTTCTGGCAAACATTTCTTGGACCTCCAAAGAGTTTTTTCAATCACTCTTTATTGTGTACTACTGCAACAAAAACTTTAGTAGACATAGAATTGATAGAATTTCAAGGTCAATCTTTTCCACAGATGGGGCAGGGCCCAATAATTGATATTTTGGTTAGGCACCACAAGTGATTCTAATATATATTTTGAAGAGCATTACCTTACAAAATATATCTAATTCAATACTCACATTCTACAAATTAGTATATAATCCTAAGAATGTTTGGGCAGTGCTTTTGATTCAAAAATATTTTTGTAGACATTATCTCACTATATACTCATCACAGTGACACAACCAAAATTTCAGTTTGACTGTACAAATTTTGTAAAAGAAGCTCTACCAGTATATTTATACTTCTAAATCATGATAGTATTCTGATTTTTATTTTATTTTATTTTTTCAGTACTGGGGATGGAACCCAAGAGCATTCTACCTCTGAGCTATACTCCCAGCCCTATTTTTCATTTTTATTTTGAAACGGGGTCTCACTAAGTTGCGGAGGGCCTCACTAGGTAGCTGAGGCTGGCTGAGAAACTGGATCCTCTGGTCTCAGCCTCCCAAATACTGGAATTACAAGCGTGCGCCACCATGTCCGGCTAGTATTCTGATTTTTTAAAAATATTTTTCTTCAGCCGGGCGTGGTGGCGCACGCTTGTAATCCCAGCATTTGGGAGGCTGAGACCGGAGGATCCGGGTTCGAGGCCAGCCTCAGCTACCTAGTGAGGCTCTCCGCAACTTAGTGAGACCCGGTTTCAAAATAAAGAATAAAAAAAAAATAGGGCTGGGGGTGTAGCTCGGAGGTAGAATGCCCCTGAGTTCAATCCCCAGTACCGCAAAAACAAAACAAAAAAAAAAAAAAAATATTTTTCTTCAGTTGTGACAGGTCATAGACCTGTGGCCTGGAAGGCTGACCAAGTTGACCCTAGTAAAAGATGGGAGAGGTATGAGCTTCCTTTACTTGTAATGTTAGGACTAAGCTAAAGCTTGAACCAAGAAGAGATGTCACTGATTGACCCTAACAACATCTTCTCTCGGCCTATTTCCCTTGTCTGCCACTCCAGTGGATTCGGCTCATCCCACAACTTTGCCTGTTCCAGGTGTTACCTCTATCCCTGCATGTCCTTCCATGTGTCCTGTAAGGAGACATGGACTCGAGTGCCAGGGACTAGAGAAATGAGAGAAAAGCAGCTGCTGCATCCAGCTCTGGTCATAGAGACCAAAGGACGTGGGAGGAATGGAATGTCTCCTGCAGCAATTCAGCAGTAATATCCCTTCTAGCTGTTATAAATATCAACACATGAAGCTCTGCTTACATGGAAAGTGAAGTTCATCTTCTCTGCCATGCATGTTTCAGGCTCATTTTCTTCACTTGATCCATATACAAATGAAGTTGGGTTCACAAACCTGATAGGAACAAAATCAAATTAGCTGTCTCCTTTGAAGAGGTTCTATTAGCAGCCTTTCTCTGCAGATGTTTATTAACTAAGAGGCACCCTGGAGTACTTTTGGTTTCTTGGTCAGATAGGAACTTTACTGAAAAGTAAAAACAGAAGGGCATATGCTCTGATCTGAGGGACAATGTTTGTTCTCCCCAGTATCCTGTTCTTACCTTCCCTAAGCCTGCCTGGTTCATTCTACTGACACTTCTTTCTCTTCAGCCCTTAAATGATTCATGCAAATTTGGAAGCAATAGGATAAATCCTTAGTTTTCCTCAGGGCTCTTATAACTCAAAAATTGGTTATGTTAGATTGAGGTATTTGTTTTCATCCCCAATTCCTGATGGCTATTTGTAATGAACCTCAATTTGGATGAACACTTCAAACATCTATAGGTATGGTTAATTGTTTTGTTACAATATAAGGCTGTCATACTTCTTAAACCAGAGATTAAACATATGCATAGTCAGCTAAGAACACTGAGAAATATTTATCTAGGGAAGTCCAACTCCACAAGTTGTTCGTATTTGGCAGCTAATAATTAGGTAAAACCAAAGTACAGAAACATTTAGTAGGAAAGACATAAGAAATAATCAAATGGCATGGTCCTATACAGCTTAATACTTGTAGAACACTCCTTGCCCCAAACAGTGAGGGAAAATGGGAGGGCACTCATCATGAGACAAACAAGGAAGGTACTGAAATAAATATGCAAAATTGAGAAATGTGCAACTGCCTTTAATCAACACTGACCTCCAGGTCCTGTGAATGGATCCCTTTTTCCTATCAAATCTCATACTTGATATGCCAATTCTGTCAGTTTTACATACTGATTTTATGTTTATGTCATTGTATGCCATCTTTATGAGTGGCTAAAATGATCAGGGACTATTGATATTTAGCACAACAAAAATAGCTCTTTTGACTATTTGGTTCTGTATCTCACATCTTGTGTTTTAAAAACTTGAGTTTCCTTTGTTTTTGTCTTGTTGCTGGGGATTGAACCAAGGGGGCTCTACCTCTGAGCTACACCCATAGTCCTATTTTGTTTTGAAACAAGGTCTTGCTAAGTTGCTGAAGCTGGCCTTAAACCTGAGATCCTCCTATCCCAATCTCCCAAGTACTGAGATTACAGACGTGCACCACCACACCTAGCTTAAAAATGTGGTTTTAAACAAAGACCAATAGCCTGAAATGATGGCCAGTGAAATCATGAGCAATTTTTGTAATCCTCCCTCCTCCTCCCTCATTCTTTCTCCACATATATTCTTGAATCAGAGGGGATCCACTCAATAATGACAAATTCTGGAAGCCAGGCATGCCAGCATGAGGGCTGTGACGTAGAGCTCTGTAACCTCACAGGTTTGAAGAGTGGACAAGGGAGTGACCAAAGGAGGCCTCATGCCTGCCTTCTCCTGCCTCAACCCACTTGCCACACAGAGAGATGTAGGTCCTGGAGAGAGGCGATTTGGCCAGGTCACACATTTTTGACCTTCACATGTGCTGTGGGTATGTTCAAGCAAACTGAATGTTACGTGATTCCACAATCCCTAGATTGCACAGTGTATAGCTGAAAGGCTGACCATGCCCTGCAACTTGTAGAGCAAGATTTCCTAGAGAAGCATTCCTGCTCTTCCACCAGCTGGGTGAGGGTTTGACATAGGATGGCAGCCGATGGTTAGAGAGTGCATCAAAACAATGAACAACTAATCACAGTACTGCAACATGGAGGTAGATGCTAAGAGATGGAGTTTCTTTTTCATTTTGAGGATATAATTTTGTCATTAATGTAAGAAGCAATGGAATGGAAAATGGACTCAAATTAACAGAGGCCTCTATATCTACTTACCCATGAGCAGTCAGCATAACCTCATACCTCAGAGGTATTGCTAAAGTCACTTTGTTATCATCTAGATTGTTCATTTCTCCTTCATTTTCACTACAAAGACAGACAGAAAACAGCCTGTTAGAATCCATCAAGCACAAAAATCATCTTTAGAGAGAACTAATTACATACTATAGACTGGTAATACTATATACTGAGTAATTACTACTAATAGACTTACAATTTAATGCTTTTGAGGGAATAAAAGCAGATGTGGTATAAAGAATTTTTTAGGACAATTGGTAGAAATTTGCTTTCATTATTTAAATTATCATTTGCTCTTAATCTTAGAGATTTTTTTTTCTTTGTATTGTACTAGAGATTTAACTCAGGGGCATTCTACCTCTGAGCTACACCCCAGATTTTTTTCATTTTGAAGCAAGGTCTCACTAAGTTGCTGAGGCTGGCCCCAAATTGTGTATAAGAGAAGTTTTCTTCTACAGAAAATCCATGGGAGCTGTAATCCCAGCATTTGGGAGGCTGAGATCGGAGGATCGGGGTTCCCTGTCAGCCCCAGCTACCTAGTGAGGCACTCTGTAACTTAGGCCCTGTTTCAAAATAAACAACAAAAAATAGGGCTGGGGGTATAGCTCGGAGGTAGAATGCCCCTGAGTTCAATCCCCAGTACCGCAAAAAAAAAAAAAAAAAAGAAAATCCATGGAACACAGCTCCATGGTTCCCTAAAGTCCTCATTTAAAACACAGGGGTGCATTTCTTCTAGTATTATTTCTTCCACAATGAACTGTACCAGGAGGCAAGTACTGTGATGTTGAGGTCCTCTTCTGCTCTGCTGAGCGAACTCACATCCAGGAGAAAGCTAATGTCTATCTGTAAAACACAGATATGGAAAGGGCCATATTTAAGTAATCTAAAATATGTGTTTCATAATCTGATTTTAATTTTTTATTAGTTAATTTTATTTGGAATATAGAATTGAAACTTCAGGAAGCATGAGCTACCCATCTCTTAGCAGTAAGATATAGGGAAGCTGTTTGGTTCGTGGCAATTTTCAAGTGCAAGCATTTCCGTGAGTAATGTTCAGAGACAAAGCCCATTGAATGTAAAGACAGGCAGGTC
Source organism: Graphiurus murinus (assembly GCA_004027655.1). NCBI lineage: Eukaryota > Metazoa > Chordata > Mammalia > Rodentia > Gliridae > Graphiurus > Graphiurus murinus. The sequence goes on from PVLC010014438.1 coordinate 27,521, forward strand.
CAGACGGACAAAATTAGGAATGCTTTAACAACTTGAGTGAGGACTCTTGCCAAAAACACCTTTTTGTATAGCAGAGGTAACATGCCTGGCAGACAGGGCCACCTGGGGTGGGGGGAGTGTTGGGGAAGGGTGATCTGGAGAGAATTCTGATTGACACCTTCCCTTGCCCATCTCAACATAAACATGTGCCCCCCCCCTTTTTAAACAGTGAACAGTGCCAAGAATATAAACACAAAGCTCAACGATTCCAGGCCTGATTGGTTTTACTTTCATTACATCACTTAGCTACCTGCCCTAAGTTAAAAAAAAAAAAAAGTGTGCAGCATAAATGTAGAAAATATACATGTTAGTACACAAAAACCATAAACATAAATGCTTACCCTTGAAAGATGATCTACATATATGTAACCAAGACTGCAATCTAGTTTTACCATGCCAGACTTATCTATTACTTCACAGTTTATTTGCTTTTCTTCCTAAAAGGAAAAAATGAAGCAACTAGTTTAGGTAGGAAGGGAATAAGAATTTTTTATATTTTAGGGATGGTTTTCAAAAAGCAAGTCATGCTGGAAGTACTTACTTTCCAAGGAAACCACTTTGTTTACTTTGGTAGTATATAAATAGAAACTTAAATAAATGATGTAAATATGTCTGTGCATTCTTATATTCATGCAAATTCTCCATAAAAAGTCCTAGACTTGTACTTTCTGTTCACCTTGGCATATTCCCCATTTAATCCAAAGTCTGAATCCTTGAACACTCAGGATATAAGGAATCCATAGATCTATATTTCATTAGCAGACTTCTGTCTGGTATGTGCAAATGTATTAAAGGTGTTTAATCTCAATAACTGTCACCACAATTAGTGTGTTTTAAAAACTCTTGAGGAAAAAAAAAAACTTTGCTTAAGACCCGACTTGAGAGTAAGATTTCAGAATCAGTGGAGGACTGCTGGTTCTGAGATATTGATAGTTCCTTCAGAAACAGGTTGAGAGTGTGTGAACTCAAAATCAAAAGAAGCAGCTCTGGGTGCCTGGCACGGAGGACCAGTATTCCCCAGGCAAAGACCACAAAGGAGAGTCGTGTTGACACCGCACTGTAGGAGCCCTCTCCACTAGCACGGGGGAGCAGGCGCTGACACCTCTGGACTTCGATTCCAAAGAACTTCCCACTCTGAGCTGGGGAATAGAGGAAGTCTCAGGATAACTAGGAGTCTGAGGGGTAAGTCTTGATATTAAGACATGTGCTTCAACTATTTATACCCTAAACCAATGGAGTGAATTATACCACTTGCATTAAAAAAAAAATTAAAGTGCTAAGAGTATCATGCTACTGTGGTTTGTAGCACTTACCAGTTCTAAAATCTTAATGAAGTAAAGACCCGAGGGTAGGCTGACATGCAGAGTCGTTTCATACGCATCATCTCCAGCATTAAACACAGACACATTCAACATCAACATCTTCATGCCCCCAACTGCAAGGTAGGTCTTATTTTCATATGGCCTAAAAATGAAGCCATATTCTTTAGTTCTAACTTGGGATTCCATATGCATATATGGAATACATATATATATACATATATCTTATGCTGAATGTAGTAAGTTAATTTAGAAAAATACCAACTGTGGGAAGAACCTCATACAAGCAGATTTAAATTCATATTAACAGAAGTGAATTTCTCATGTTTCAGGTAAATCCTGAAGTCAGTTATTACCAAAGAAATGTGTTTTTTTTAATTAGTTATAATGAAAGAGTCCTTCTGGATTACTTCTTTTCTGCTTGATTTCCTCTGTCATTTTAACATTTTCCTCATTAATTTACAATGTTTTTTTTTTTAAAGCAAAGCAATTATTACTTTTCTTTCAGTCTTTCTGTAGACATTGAACTAGCTGCTGTCAGAAACAAAGGGCTAAAAAGGGTGGGGGGAGATGGGACAAAAAGAGAAGGATAAAATAGAGGGGCTGGTTTGGTAGAAGCAATGAATGCACAAGTAAGAACTACTGTGACCAGCAGGTAGGCTGGGTCCTCCTGGACTAGAATTCATTTCTGAGGTGGGATGATTGATCACCTCTAGCAAGAGCTGGCCCTATTTAAACAAATTTGCAGAAATGCTTCATCATCCTATGAATTGTGAAGAAAACATTGCTACAAATCCAGACATCTAAGCTCAAATCTCGGTCCTGCTACCAGTCCTTAGGGGAGGGGTGTCATTCAGAATTCCTAAGCCTCATCTGTACTAATAGTAAATAGTAACATTACTATTCAGTAAAGATAAGTATGGGTCATGCACAGCCCATGAAATTCTCAGAATGTTTTAAGTATGAGGACATGAAGGCTTGGAGAATTTATGCAAAGACCACAGCTAGTTTTGGGGTTTTTTTGGTGGTTCTGGGGATTGAGCCCAGGGGCATTCTACCTCTGAGCTATACCCCCAGACCTATTTTTTATTCTTTATTTTGAAACAGGGTCTCACTGAGTTGCAGAGGGCCTTGCTAAGTAGGAGGATCCATGAACCCGGATCCTCCTGTCTTAGCCTCCCAAGTATTGGGGATTACTAGCATGCGCCAACATGCCCAGCTGCCAGAACGTTTTAAAGCTGCAAAGTGTTTCAGATTTTACACAGCCCATTTTCTGTCCCAAGGAGAGAGTCAGACTAGCTTAATGCAAAAGAAAACTTTCACTTACAGCATGTTATGATTTTATAAGCTTTCCCCCAAACAGCATGTTCTTGGCTATCTCATAATTTAAAAATTAGAAAAATTTGTTCAAACTAGACAAGGAAGTAGCCCAAAGTAAACATTCAGGTGAAGACAGTCATAACAACAAAATAGGCAAATATTCACATAGCACTTTAGAACTTTGAAGGGTTCTTGTATGTCAAAATTATGTCATTCTGATCTACCTTTCTATAAAGAAGAAAATCAGTGTTTTAATAAGCCACTCATGAAATTACTAAACACAGTGTAGACACTTAATAGTTAATTGTGAGATAAAGAATGTATCAGGATATGAACATGTTCTAAAATTTCTGCTTTCAAGCATTACTTGCAGATGCATGAATGACTGACTATAATTGAAGATTCCTATGCAATAAATCAGGCACTGTTTGTTGCTCTTTAATACAAATATATTTTAAAAACAGTTCACTCCCTCATAGAACTAACATAGACAATGACAAATTTATAAGTGAACAGAAAGAAATATTGTAAGTACATGGGAAAGACTTATGAACAAAGGGTTCTGGAAGACCAGGGAAGGCATATTGCCTTTCTATTATTCTGATTAGAAGATCCTTTTTTGTGTGTGTGGTACTGAGGATTGAACCTAGGGGCATTCTACCTCTTAGATACATCCCTAGTCCTATTTTTTTATTCTTTATTTTGAAACAGGGTCTCACTAAGTTGCAGAGGGCCTCACTAAGTAGCTGAGGCTGGCCACGAACCCGGATCCTCCTGTATCAGCCTCCCAAGTACAGGGATTACAAGTGTGCGCCACCATACCCAGCACAAAGAAGATCCTTTTAAAGTAAAGTCTGAAAATGTAATGATTGAATCTGAGTTGTTTTGGATTATTCCTCCTATTGCTTTCTCTGTTTCAAATTATTCTCTCTAGACAGACATGGTGGCACACACTTTTAATCCCAGTACTTGGGAGACTGCGACAAAAGGACGATAGGTTCAAGACCAGCCTCAGCAACTTAGTGAGACTCTCAGCAACCTAGCAAGACCCCAAAGCAAAATTTAAAATTATGAAATGGCTGGTGATGTAGTGCAGAGATGGGACACTCTTGGGTGTTCCCCAGCACCACACAAACATCCCCACCACCACCACACACACACAAAAACAAAACAAATCCTCTCCTTTAATCCAATCATCACACTGCCAGGTCATTTTCAACAAAGCAAACTGGACAATCCCATGCGCCTGTGTAGTGATTTCCAGTGCCTTTAAGATAAGAGTCCCAACTCCTTGATGGGGGCTGAAGCCTTCAGGGGCTGGCCCTGGCCTTACTTTCTACCACACAAGACCTTCCATTGCTTTAGCCATCTTCACCTACAAACAGGTGTCCAAACCTACTAAGTTGTTTCCTGACTTCATGCCCGGCCACTGCCTGAACACCTTCCCCTCTTCATGCATCTAGCTACCTTGTTCCTCGAGATTCAGGTAAGTATCAACAATGTTTAGATGTTCTCCGAGCACCTGCCCTTGCTAACCACCTTCACCCACACTGCTTCCTCCCGCTAGGAAAGAAAGCCATCGTTTCTCCCTCTCATTAAGGCATACCAGCTGCCATCTCTAGCTTCTGATCCTGGGCTTTGAGAAGCAGATATTGCTGGAAGAATGGGTAGTAATTCAAAAAGCAGTCATTGTAAACCCTATCATTTCAGGGTGCAAGAATGTGCAGGGCCATGTGCAATCCAGATACAGAGGATGGCTGTGATCGGCTCATTCTGGGGTTATGACCCTTTAGGTCAACTCAGTCCCCGTCTGCTTGGTGGCATGTGGTAACTGGGAGAACAGAAACATGTGAGAACATATCTGTCCTATATTCCCCCTGTCACTCTGGTAAACATTTTACAACTAAAGGGACCTAAGGAGGTTCTGAAAGTAAACTTCAGCTTGACATTAAAGTTTAATTAAGACTTGTAGAAGAGCTGCCTGGAAATAGACGTTTATAAAATATTCTGGCTTGTCACCAAAGCATTAGTCACCGAACACCTTTGGGAAAGAAGTTGGCACTTAGACAAGCAACAGAAGGTGAGAGCACCGCATAAACAGCCAGGTTCCAAGACAACAGCAAATTAGAGAGAAACACAGTGTTCACATTTCAGTTAGCGAGACGCCGGGTTTATTTTCCATTTTTAAGCTGTTCTGCCAGATTACCATGATTACAATCCTACTCTTTTTACACATACATCTTCCTGTATCTTGATTCATTAACAAGATGCTGTCAGAAAGATCCCCACCTGCTTTCTATGCGAGATGCAATAAAGGGCCAGGTGCACATCTGGAAGTGCGACAAGACAGAACCAGAGCTTTCCCCGGGACTCAGAGTTCGCTCTTCATTAAAACATGCATAATGCAGGCCTGAAATTTACAAAGCAGCCTAGAATCCACATCACTTAGACAAATCAAGGTACTGTGTACACACAGAATCACAACTTAATAAGTGAGAGAGGAAAAAATAGAAAAATGATGTACTGCAGTGCCAGGCTTTATGCTTTTCCTGAGTGAATAACAGTTTTATATCGTGAGACATGTTCTCTAGGTTCTTAGTATAATAAATGCACTTTGCCTCAATAAAAATGAATCCAGGCTTCATAGCTAACTGGCTTTTAATCAAGATGCAAGAGTAAAATATAATATAAACCGTTATCACACTTTCCTGTGTCAAGATGCAGGGTGTGTTTATTTGACAAAAGAGCAGCCTGAGGCAAGTGGTATACAGGTCCAAGTGAAATTTTATCCCCTGTGTTTCTTTACTATTGACTCCTGGAAGAAAAAGAAAATGCTGAAACATTCTTGTCAACTGCCATAGATCAGTTACTTGACATTTAAGAAGATTTTACTGAATAAAGGCAAACACACAGAGGTCAAAGGGAGGATGGCAGAAGCACTTGGGTTAGAAGAATGGGCTAATAATTAGCATGTTTTAGTGAAGCCCACAAGTCAACCTCCCAGGACTCTGCGAGTTCAGAGAGGCATGTGCTCCTACTATCTCTGTTTTTAGAAGGGTAATTTTGTTAGATTAGTTCTTTTGGGGCAGGAGCAAACTGCACAATGGCACATGTCAGCCATTGCTTATTGTCTACCCAACAGTGACTCTCCCTCTTGCAGCTAACAGACCTCGATGATTCAGGTGGTAGGCAGCATTCCCTTGACAGTACAGATGACCTCCTCTAGTTCAGCTTCAGGGAATGAATCATGCCTGATCTAATATGATCATGGTCGATTCTAGGGAGAGCATGTGAAACTGGAGTCTGGTCATCAGAATAAGTCTGATGAGGCACTCTTTTCCTGGAAAGTACCTCAAAAACAAAAATTTGTTTGACTCTTGTGTCTTTTTTCTTGCTGGGAACCTTGGTGCTGTTGCACCCATTTTGTACCCAGGAGGAAAAAGCCAAAAGAACAGGAATGCCAACCATCAATGTCCAGTCTCTGATGGTTGCTCAGAAAACCTGCAACTACCTCCTCTCTTCAGACTGCTTATTATTCAAAATAAATGTCTTTATTGTTTAAGTCTCTGTCAGGTATTCTGTTACTTGCAATTAAAAGCATTCCTCAAGCCGGGTGTGCTGGCGCATGCTTGTAATCCCAGCATTCGGGAGGCTGAGACGGAAGGATCTGGGTTCGCGGCCAGCCTCAGCTACCTAGTGAGGCACTCCACAACTTAGTGAGACTCGGTTTCAAAATAAAGAATAAAAAATAGGGCTGGGGGTATAGCTCGGAGGTAGAATGCCCCTGGGTTCAATCCCCAGTACCACAAAAAAAAAAAAAAATTCCTCATGGATTTAAAAGCAATCATTCAAGGAAAGTCTTTGTCACCTATTCTAGAAGCATGGAAGTACAGAAGAGAAGTAGTGCATCAGTAGTTTATATAAAATGTTTCGTTTTATTTTTGCAGTACTAGGGATTGAACACAGGGGCATTCTACCTCTGAGCTACACCCTCAGCCCTACTTTTTACTTTTTAGTTTGAAGCAGGGTCTCACTAAGTTGCAAAGGGCTTCACTACGTTGCTAAGACTGGCCATGAACCTGCCATCCTCCTGTCTCAACTTCCCAAGTACCAGGATGACAAGCATGTATCACCATACCCAGCAAAATGGTTTATTTTAAATTGCCTATGTAATGGCTAATACCTGCTATTAGATTTGTAATCTCGATAAAGCCTTATTTCTTCGTTGTTATCTTGCAGTAAAAATCCACTTGAATGTGATTTATTGTCCTGAGAGTCTAGTCACACAGGATGAAGTCTCATCTTAATGAAAAGCTGAGACAGCACATATCAGCACTGTTAGTGTACTGTTGGCAGTTTGTTATTACTGGCTTCTGAAACTCATGTTCTTTACTGAGTGAATACATTCACCTAAAACACGTTTACAGATATGGGGCACACAAACACCATTAATGCCAGTGGAGTTAGAGCCGGGAGAATGCGTAGAACATATGGTCTTAGTTTGCCTACTATTGCTGAGTAGGGAGACAGGACACCCAAGTGGGAGAGACATATTTATGTCTGATAGAGTATAATTTGCTAAAAATGTAAAGCAGTTTGTCAAAAGCTTACATAGTGGATCTAAAAAATCAGAAGGGGCTTTGTTTGAAAATTCTTCAAATCAACTGTCATTTATCTAACAAATATTTTACACTTTTTCTACTTGATGCAAAAAGGTCTGATCTCCACTACTTTACACCAGGGTTCCTGCCACTTCAAACCTAAGACTGGGAAGTATTCTCAGGACATGAACATATGCAGAAGAAGGTTCAAAATTTGTGATATTTTATTTTATGGCCAAACTAAAAAAAATTATCACACGACTTAAGTATCCCAACCATAATGTATAGTAGTCCCCCCACTAGCCATGGAGGATACATTCCAAGATCCCTAGTGGATGCCCGAACTGCAGACAACACCAAATCCTACATAAGCCATGTATTTTTTCTTGTACATATGATACCTATTATAAAGTTTAATTTATAAATTAGACCTTGTAAGAGATTAACAGTAATCAAGAATAAAATAGAACAATTACAATAATACACTATACTAAAACTGCCAGCATCAATACTCTTGCACTTTGGGCACATTAGTATAGGATGACTTGAACACAGTGCTGTGATGTTATGACAGTCAACCTGATAATTGAGACAGATACTCAGTGACCAGTGGGGTGGGTAGCACATACAGTGCAGACATGCTGGACAAGAGGAGGAAGAGCAGGACAGAACAAGGCACTGAGAGGTTTTATTATGCAATTTAAAACTTATGAGTTATTTCTCAAAATTTTTCATTTAAGATTTTCAGATCACAGTTTACTGTAGATAGCTAAAACCATGGAAAGTAAAGTTGAAGAAATTGGGGAGGAGCTGGCATATAAAAAATAGGAACAATTTTTGTTTTGCGTGGTACTGGGGGGGGGACTGAACCCAGGGGCATTCTACTCTGAGTGACATCCACAGCCCTATCTATTATCTATTTATTTATTTTAATTTAATTTATGGTGTTGGGGATAATTGAACCCAGGGGCATTCTACCTCTGAGCTACATCCCAGTCCTATTTTTTATTTTTTTTATTTGAAAACAGGGTCTCACTAAGTTGCTGAGAGCCTCACTAAGTTGCTAGGGCTGGCTTCAAATCTGTGGCCCTATCTCGGCCTCTCAAGTACTGAGATTATAGGCATATGTCACTGTACCTGGCAAAGAATAGTAACAATTTTTATTGAACTTACATGTGTACCAGGCTTTGTGCTAAGCACTTGGCCTGCATAATTGCACTTTCTCTATAAAACAATCTTATATTTTTTAATAGGCACTATTTTTGCCAATTTAACAATGAGAAAATAAGTTTAAAGAGGTTAAAAGGTTCTCTAAAATGTTCACTCAACTAGTACAATGGTAGGCAGGACCAGATCAGTTTAACTTCAAATCTAAAGTTCTTTGTACCACACTAGGTTCTCAGGTTTCAGAGTAATAAGAACTTAGAGCCCTATTAACTGTTCAGGTTTCTGGCCTGGTTCCCATTGATTCTGATGTGGATGCTCTAGGGTCTGGGAACCTGCATTTCTATACTATCCAACATTCTGAGTGTTCACAGAATCTGTTGGCTTCTGTTTAAAATCATTAGCAGGGCTGATATTTTGACCAACAGAAACTATCACTTCACATTAAAAATTCAAAGTAGATTATTTTTGATTGTGATAAAATATGTAATGAAGAAAATCAAATAATCATTTCATATCTCAATTCAATAAGATGAGCGCATTCTTAGAGATATTTTCACATAAATTCCAATGTCCCATTTCTCATAGACCAAAGGGCTTGCTCTGAAAGATGACAAGGATGATAATAGGACTATGTGAGGTAGGAAGATGAAAACACAGCTTATCTGTAGCTTAGGAAAGCTTTCTTCCACATGACTCTTCTTATCAAAGGCAATCCACAATGGCAAATACTTGAAGTGTGTGTGTGTGTGTGTGTGTGTGTGTGTGTGCGCGCGCGCGCGCGCGCGTGCACTGTGTGTGGTGTGTATTAGTTACTGGGGATTGAACCCAGGAGCATTCTGCCTCTGAGCTATACTCTCAGCCTTTTTTTTTATTATTTTGAAACAGAGTCTTGCTAAGTTATAGTGCACTGGCCTCAAACCTGCAATCCTCCTATCTCAGCCTCCCAAGTTCTGGGATACAGGTATGTGCCACTGCATCAGGGGAAAAATAGGCATTTTAATAAGATATATATATATATATATATATATATATAGAGAGAGAGAGAGAGAGAGAGAGAGAGAGATGAAAGTTATAAAATATTCAACTAATAAATCACCAAAAGTATGACACTCCATTCTAATACACAATGTAGTTAGTAGTTACTGTCTTGAGGTTATCTGGGTAGCCAATCTGGATAAATTAAGTACATGGTCCAATTTTCAACCAAATAGATAAGGGCTTCCTGTCCCTCAACTGGGGCTGCTCGGGGCTATTCTGGCACTGCCCACGTGAAAAGAATTTATTCTTGGCCACATGTGATTCTTTCCCAGCAAGCTACTCAACACAGTATGTAGTTGTTTCCTGGTCCCATTTATTATAACAGCTATTTTGAATCTTTTCCCATTCTTTTCAAGATCCCCGACCCCTCAATTACCATATATGAACCAGTTTTTTATCCTGTGCTTCCATGAATTCGTTTTCCATTTCACTTCCTTCCACGTTGCAATTTCTTAACAAAGTCAAGCATCTTTTAACAGCTTCTTATCTCAAGGGAAAGAGAACCTTAGCTTTTTTCTAAGGCCTCCACCATGAGTCTGATTCTACTACGTTTGCTGTCTTCTTTGGGACCAAGTTCCATTTTCAGCAAGCCTCTGTTGGTCACCAACAGCACTCTAGGCATGCTGTTAGGCTCAGAAGACACAGGATGGAAAGATAGGAACCTGCCCTGCAGCAGCTTCCAGCGTGGAGACAGACGCTCGATGGCAGAGGACACAGTGCATGAGGACCATGGGAGCAGGACTTAGGGTTAAGGAGACAGGGGTCTTCCCCTAACAAACTGAGAATATAAAGATAGAGGTTCATTGTAGGTAAGCAGGAGTGCAAAGTTACAGAGGCTCAGGAGAATGTGGCATGGACAAATAGCTGCAAGTATTTTGCCATTGATGGGGGGACCTCGGGGAACTGGAGAGAAACAGCACTGAGGAACATAGAGTTTAAGTCTAAAATCAGCCACTAAAGCACTGTTACCAGATTTTTAGGTTAGACGGCTCATTCTGGAAACATAGTGCTCAAGAAATTAGAATACTACAAAATCCGAGGCCAAGCACCCCAGAGAGCAAGAGACTCAGTGGTCTGAGTAGGATGTTGATGTTTGATTTTGAATAATAATGGTAGAGATAGAGGTAAGATGAATATGAGATACATTTAGGAACATAGATGCAAAAATTCTTTATACTAGAAATATACATTCAAAAACCACATTAAGAAGACTCTACACCAGAACCAAGCTGGTTTCATTCCAGATACAAGGGTAGTTCAACATATGCAAATCAATAAATGTAATTCATCAAATACATTAAGCCAAGGACAAAAATCACATGGCCATCTCAATAGGTGCAGAAAAAAACAAACACCATTCACATTAAAAATACAGAAGAAATTAGATACAGAAAGAACTTACATCAATATCATAAAGGCAATGTAAGATAATTTCCAGGGCCAAAACCATGCTGAATGGGAAAACTTGGAAGTATTTTCTTTAAAATCAGGAACAAGTCAAGGATGCCCACTATTGCCACTCCTACTCAACATATTACTTGAAATTCTCACTAGAATAGGCAAGAGAATGAAATAAAAAGATGCAAATATGAAAAGGTAAAATGACCTCTGTTAGCACATGACAAGATCCTATACTCATAATATCTGAAAAACTCAATCAGAAGTATTGTAAAACTTAATAATTGATGAGCTGTCAGGATTAAAAGAAGAGAGAATAATGCAGGTTGAGCCCTAGGTTTCTGGCTTTGGTATCTAATGGTTGCATTATTCCTGAATAATGACTGAACATATGAAATCTATGGAGTACCCAAGAGGATATGTGAATAAGAAAATCAGAGATATTGATTGAAACATTAGTGATGTGGGGAGGCCAGGTGAAGTCACAGTTGTAGACAAGATTACAAGGAAAAAAATCTAGTAGTTACAGAAAGAATAGAGGAGGAGCCAAAATCAAACATTCTCCCAAGATAATTGAGAAGGAGGGGCTGGAGAAGTAGAGGCAGAAAGAAGAGTGGGGTGTATACTGGAGATTAAAGGAATAGGTATTCAAAAGAGGAAGTGTAAGCCAGGCTTGGTGGTGCATGCTTGTAATCCCAGTACTTGGGGAGGCTGAGACAGGAGGATCGCAGGTTCATGGCCAGTCTCAGCTACATAGTGAGGCCCTCTGCAACTTAGTGTGAGACTCTCTTTCAAAAAAATTTAAAAAAATAGGGCTGGGGGTGTAGCTCAGAGGTAGAATGCCCCTGGGTTCAATCCCAAATAGTGAAAATAAAAAATAAAAAAAGAGGAGGTAAAGAACTGGTGACTACTTCCCAGGAGGAGTTCAAGCAAGGACTGAAAGGTTGAAGGCTTCTTTCTCTGATTTATCCTTTCCCTGCCTTTGCTCATGTTTTATGTATCTCCATTATTAAGTAAATAACA
>PVLC010014439.1:0-22461 GCA_004027655.1 Graphiurus murinus
GGATTGAACATTGAACTCAGGGGCATTCTACCTCCGAGCTACACCCCCAGCCCTATTTTTGATTCTTTATTTTGAAACCGAGTCTCACTAAATTGCGGAGTGCCTCACTCAGTAGCTGAGACTGGCCGCGAACCCGGATCCTCCGGTCTCAACCTCCCGAATGCTGGGATTACAAGCGTGCGCCACCGCGCCCGGCTTATTTTTTATTCTTTATTTTGAAACAGGGTCTCACTAAGTTGCGGAGTGCCTCACTAGGTAGCTGAGGCTGGCCGTGAACCCGGATCCTCCGGTCTCAACCTCTCAAATGCTGGGATTACAAGCGTGTACCACCAAGCCTGGATCCAAAACTTTCCCTTTTGAATGTGTGGCCCAGTGTTACTGTAGAGAGCCACACCTACCAAGCCAGTCCTGCCTAGAACCCACAGCATCCCCAAAACAAACTCCTCCCTTGCCTGGGAAATCACACAGCCCAGACACAAGTCAAGTGGGTTTGGCTCCCAGGGCCCCAAGAGTACTGCTTGGAAAGCAAATCCTCAGAGCAGGAGGCCCTGGTGCTCACCACCCTCCTCACCGCTCATCTTCTAGGTTGTCTGAATGTGGAATGAGGGGCTGCCCAGATGGTCCACAGAGTGCTGACTTAGCCGGGGCACAGTGGCAGGCCCCAGGGACTCCTGTTGGTGCTGGTTATAGAACAAAGGTGGGAGAGGATTTAGCCTTCAGTATCCTCCTCCTCCTTCTTCCTCTTCCTCTTTTTCTTCTTCTCTTCTTCCTCCTCCTTCTCCTCCTCCTCCTCCTCCTCCTCCTCTTTCTTCTTCTCCTTCTTCTTTTTCTTTTTTGGTACTGGAGATTGAACCCAGAGGCATTCTACCTCCGAGCTATACTCCCCCCAAGCCCTATTTTATTATTATTTCTGTGTGTGTGTGTGTGTGTGTGTGTGTGTGTGTGTGTGTGTGAGACTGGGGATGGAACCTAGGGAGCATTCTACTTCTGAGCTCCATCCCCAGCCCTATTTTTATTCTTTATTTATTTATTTATTTGCGGTACTGGGGATTGAACTCAGGGGCATTCTACCTCTAAGCTATACCCCCAGCCCTATTTTTTATGCTTTATTTTGAAACAGGGTCTCACTAAGTTGTGGAGAGTCTCACTAAGTAGCCGAGGCTGGCCTCGAACCCGGATCCTCCTGTCTCAGCCTCCCAAGTACTAGGATTACAAGCTTGTGCCACCACCCCGGCTACATTATTATTTATTTTGAAATAGTGTTTCACTATGTTGCTGAGAGTCTTGCTATGTTGTTGAGGCTGTCCTTGAACCTGCAATCCTCCTGTCTCGGCCTCCCAAGTACTGGGATTACAAGTATGCGCCACCATCCCCAGCTCCTCATTCTCTTTTCTAATTCATTCTAGCACCTCCTCTTGTCCAGATCTGAGACAGCCTCTTTCTGCATCTGACCAACAATGACCTAACACCTGTGCCCTCTTCAAGGCTCCAGGACACAAGCCGGCCATTTCATTCTAGAACAGTGCTTGGCCCTGCAGGAGCCCCCTCCATCAGGGTCTTTAGAGGTGGCAGAAGTAGCTGCTCTAGGACAAGCATTGCCTGGTGCTGAGCACTGAGCTGTGCATACCTCTCCCACCCAAGATCTCATCTGATTCTCACCACTCCAGCAAGGCGAGCATCACTGCCCCTCTGGGCCAGGAGGAGGCTGAGGTTCTCCAAGAAATGTGCAGAAGTTTCCATGGCTACCACCCAGTAGAGCCAAGAGGCCAGCATCTGGTCCAGAGGCTTCTTCAACTCAACCACCTGTGTTTTCTTAATACCACACCCTGCTCTGAATGTTTTACGGGCCCTTGCACATTTAATCCACCCATTAGTACTATGAAATACTGTTCTCACGTCCATTTTCCGGGTGGGGAAATCAAGGGACAAAAGGGTAAAGTAAATTAGTGGAAGAGCTGGGATTGAAACCCAGGCAATCTGACCCTCGAATCTGCGCTCTTAACTGGACACGCCTCTGGTGGCACCCTGGCTGGGTTCAAATCCTGGCACACCAGCAACACCATGTGATGGCTGTGAAATTTTAGGTAAGCTACTTAGCATCTCTGGGCCTGGATTCCTTCTGTAAAATGCAGGCTATAACGTATCTATGTCATGGGGCTACTGTGTGCACAATGGGTTAGCATAGGTAAAGGGCTTAGATTTGTGTCTGGCACACAAGAGGTGATGTGTAAATGGAGATTTTTTTTTTGAGGTACTGGACCCAGGGGCATTCTATCTCTGAGCTACACCCCCATCACTATTTTTTTAAAGTCTTTATTTTGAAATAGGGTCTCACTAAGTTGTGGAGGGCCTCATTAAGTAACTGAGGCTGGCCAGGAACCTTCCATCCTCTTGCCTCAGTCTCTCCCAAGTACTGGGGTCACAAGCATGCACCATCACGCCCGGCTACTGGCAGGTTATTGATATAATGATTTTCTAATACCCTATACTGTGTCTCCTGAATGTCTCCTCCCCTCTTTAAGTCTGTCACTTCATTAGTAATCATCAGCCAGGCTGAGACAGGAGGATCACAGGTTCACAACCAGCCTCAGCAACTTAGTAAGACCCCTAGCAACTAAGTGAGATCTTGTTTCAAAATAAAAAACAAAATAGGGCTGTAGGTATTGCTCAGAGGTAGAACACCCCTGGGTTCAATCCTAGTACAAAACAAAACAAAACAAAAAAGGCCCCCAAATCTATCACCCTTCTAGTATATTTAACTTCTCCTTCCCAGCCAGCCCTTACCCTGGAATATGCTGTCTCTCTCTCTCATTTTTTTTTTATACAAGGGATTGAACCCAGGGGTACTTTGCCTCTGAGCTAACTCTTTAGCCCTTTTTTATTTTGAAGTAGTGTCTTGCTAAATTACTGAAGTTGGCCTTGAACCTGCAATCCAATCCTCCTGTGTCAACCTTAAGTACTGGGATTATAGGCATGTGCTACCATGTCTTTCTCATCTTGCATCAAAGAAACTCTTCCCAACTGCCCCTGGCTCCCAGGCTGCCTTCAGAGCCAAGACACTAGGGAGAGCTGGGCATCTGCCACCCACACATCACCCACGGTCCCCTCACGCCCACGTCCTGCCTCCTGGCCCCTCTATTCTGCAGATACTCCTTTCTAGGCACAGCTTTCCAGCCTTATCTTCATCCATCTCGGCCCAGCACCTGGCCTGATGGTGACCCGTCTACAGGTCTCCTTAGGTAATGGGACTACTTGCTGTGACTGGCCTCCCCCTCTTGGGCTCTCCCTCTACACTGAAGGTCAAGCGCACTTGTCCCAGCCTCCCGCCCACTTTCCCGCAGTGTCCTCATCCACACCTCCAGCCACCGCCCACGAAGAGGACCCACCTCTCATCTCCTGCCGGGATCGGTCTGCGGGACCAGACTTGCCTGTTCACTGCTAACCTGTCATCCACCCCGAGGCCTGTGGCACCTCAGGCCAATGTCCAGAGCAGAACTGGGTTTTATTTCCCTCAAAACCTGCTAAGCCACTGTATTCCCTGGGCACCAAGCTAGGGGATGCCCAGGCGTCCTCTCTCCCCCATGGACTTGGCGCCAGGCTCTCAGATGGCTCCTGCTGACAGCTCTCAGGGGCCCCTAAGGAACTGCAGCCCTCCTAGTTCAGCTCACCACCTATAACCTGGATTGCTGCAATGGACTTCTGGCTGGTTTCCCAACCTTGGTTCTCCATCCCTTCCAATCCAATCTTCACATTGCTGCCAGAAAGACCTTTTCAAATGACAGTATAAATGTATCCCTCTCTGCTCACAATGCCCCCCAGTGGCCCCTCACAATGGACTCCAGGATCCTTGGTTTAGCTCAAAGGTCTTGCTTGCTGGTTCTGCTCCTCCTCTCCCCACACTCCAGCCAAACCCGACAGAACTCCTTGCCCTTCTGGCAGAGCCTCCCTCCCTTGCTCCTAGCTTTCACTCCATCAGGAGGTCCTACCTCCCCTTTTACCCCCTCCTTTACAGGCCCACCTCTGGAAAAGGTCTTTCTTGGTACCCATCTGTGCTCCTGTGGCCCTGCGGTCATAGCACTTATCACCAGTGCTTTCTGAGAGCCATGGTGGCAGGGGATAGCCCAGCCAAGCAAGAGTAAAGGTGGCAACAGCAGTAACGTACGCTGCAAGTCCACGAGCCTGGGTCATGCAGATGATTAACACACACTTGTCCAAAGTTCATTAGCAGAGCCAGGATTTGAACCCACACATCAACCAATATCAGATGCATGCTGGTGAATACAAGTCTTCATGGAGGCATCCACCCTTGATCAGTTAAGGAGCAACAACGTTTCAGGCAGAAGCAACTACCTGGGCTATGTGCTTGCCCAGATCCTGCTCTAGCTGGGCAGCCTCTGCTTTCCAGAGGGAACAGGAGCCCTGCACTAACCCTCAACCCGGGGAAGAGGCACTGGCAGCTGGGGACAGCAGATGAAGAGATTAAGGGGGGACCACAGGCTCTGGCTCAGCTAGCTCCCAAGGAGGTGGTCTTGACCTGGTCCATGCATTGTAAAAATTAAAACAAACAAACAAACAAAAGCTGAGCATAGTGGTACACATTTGTAATCCCAGTACTTGGGAGGCTGAGACAGTAGGATCACAGTTTCCCAGCCAGCCTCAGCAATTTGGGAGGCCCTCCACAATTTAGTGAGACTCTGTTTCAAAATAAAGAATAAACCAGGTGTGGTAGCACACACTTATAATCCCAGTACTTGGGAGGCTGAGACAGGAGGGTCCGGGTTCGTGACCAGCCTCAGCTACTTAGTGAGGAACTCTGCAACTTAGTGAGACCCTGTTTCAAAATAAAGAATAAAAAATAGGACTGGGGGCGTAGCCTGGAGGTAGCATGCCCCTGAGTTCAATCCCCAGTACCACACACACACACACACACACACACACACACACACACACAGAATAAAATAGGGCTGGGGGTATAGCTTAGAGGTAGAATGCTCTGGGTTCAATCTCCAGTATCACAAAATACATAAATAAATACATAAATAAATAAGTAAATAAATAAATAAATAAATAGGCAGAGGCTGTCAAAGAGACCTTCCTGACCTCCTGCCCCAAGGCACTGCAGCAGCTATGGCTGGTAGATACCTGCTGACCCACACTTCTGACTGCTTGGGGCATGGCAAGGCCAAGGTCAGACAGGAGTTTATAGGTGAGGGACTGCCCCCAGTAGGGTTACCCCACTCACCCAGGGGCCTGGAGGCCCTGCCAGGGCAGGACCAGCCTGCTTCCCCCAAGTAGGCCAAGTGAGGCAGAAGGCTCTCGTGGTGCCCACTTTGGGTTCTAACCCTGCCCCCTTTTCTTTTTCTTTCTTTCTTTTCTTTTTTTTTTTTTTTTGCAGTACTGGGGATTGAACCTAGGGGCATTCTACCTCTGAGCTATATCCCCAGCCCTATTTTATTCTTTATTTTGAAACGAGGTCTCACTAAGCTGTGGAGGGCCTCACTAAGTCCTGAGGCTGGCCCCGAACCTGTGATCCTCCCATCTCAGCCTCCTGAGTACTGGGGTTACAAATGTGTGGCACCATGCCCAGCTCCCCTCCCCCTTTTCTGATCTTCCCCTAGGAAGTTCTCAGCTGCCTGGTCTCCAGCCCTGAAACTATCCTCCTTCCAGAAGGCTCCCAGCAGAGCAGGCATGCTGGCGACCCCCTAAGTCGGGGATCAGTTGCCACCAGCTCAAATCCAAGACCAACAGAGCCCTGCAGGCCCCGGCTCCAGGCAGACAAGGGTCGAAGGGAGGGGGAGTTTGTGGGAGGTGGTCACATGACTGTGACCAGCTGGGCTGAGACCCAGGGGCACAGAGTTCATTCCTTCCTGTCCACGTGGCCCCGCATTCCAAAGCTGCCTCTCTCGGGGTGCTGGCCTTCAGTGGTCAGGCGCCCCCAGCCTCCCAAACCTGTTTTCAGATGCAACGGACCTGGAGCTCCTGCCTCTCCAGAGCCAGGACCCTTAGCCGGACTTCAAGTATTTACTCTTCCCCCAACAAAACAGCAGACCCCCTAGAAGAGTGGGTGGTGGTGGAGAGGGGAGGGGGCTGGGGGCGTGAACCTGCTCCAGCTCAGGTCAAGGTATGTACCGTTCTGAGCCTCAGCTGCCTTGTTTGTAAAGCCGAGGCAAGAATAGCGCTTGCTATGAATATTTTCCTGTTGAAGGAGAGTAACAGCCACATCAGCCTCAGAGATTGGCCATCATAATGGAGAAACTGTACATGGCGCTGCCTCACCCGCGGTCAGGCTGGAGTTCACAGTCAGTCATTCTCTCCCTCACCCTTTTCTTTCAGCCCAGGCTTTCTGGGTTGTCACCTTGGGGCAACTCCACCAGCTCTGCCAGGCTGTTGTGGGGGCTGGGGAGGCGAGGGGGACGTGGCCGTTGGTAAGAAAGGCTCTGGTCACTGCCAGGGATACATGGCCTTCAAGGCCACTGCGGTAGCTCTCCCCACCCCACCCCGTCCCTTCCGGACGTGTGTCCCCTCCAGCCACACAGGGGCTAGCTTAGGAAGCCCAACCCGCACGACTATGTAGGTGCACTGGATGTGGGCCAAGGACACACGCCTTGCCCAGGAGTGTGTGTGTTCAGAATTCGAGCTAACCCTTGGTTGTGTCCAGAGACACTCGGCTGACCTTAGCACACCCCACACCCAGACTGACCCAAGTCCAGGTCCTTGTCTTGGACCTCCTTTCTTCTTGACTCTGGCTTGTCCTAAGATTTACCCCCAGGGGGTCTATGCTTCTTTGTGCATCTAACACAAAACAACTGCTCTGCTACTTCCTTCACTGGAAGAGAACTAAAGATTTGGAGCAGAAAGGAGACCAACTTACTATTTTTTTATGTATGTGTGTGCAGTGCTGAGGATTGAACCCAGGGGCATTCTGCCTCCGAACTATACTCCCAGCCCTTTTTATGTTGTTTTTCTTGAAATAGGTCTTGCTATGTTGCTGAGGCTGGCCTTAAACCTGTGATCCTCCTGTCTCAGCCTTTTAAGTATTAGGATTATAGGCAAGCACCACCACACCCAGCTTCCATTTTCCTTTTGTCCTTTCTTTTTCTCTTTCTCTCTCTCTCTTTCTTTCTTTCTCTATTTTGTGGTGCTAGGGATTGAACCCAGGGGATTCTACCTCCGAGTTATACCCCCAGCCCTATTTTATTTTTATTTGGAAATGGTCTTGCTGGGTTGATAAGTCTCACTACTTGCTGAAGCTGTCCTCAAACCTGCAATCCTCCTGTCTCAGCCTCCCAAGTACTGAGATTACAGGTGTGCACTACCACACCCAGCTCCAACTTACTTTTTATTGAGAATCTTTTAACCTTTTGAATTTTTTTAACCATATATATGTAATACTGTGTGTGTGTGTGTGTGTGTGTGTGTGTGTGTGTGTGTGTGTGTGGTGTGTGCTGGAGATTGAACCCAGGGACTCTATACCTCTGAGCTACACCTTCAGCCCTATTTTTTATTTTTTAATTAATTAATTTATTTATTTATTGTTATTTATTTATTTTGCAGAACTGAGGGTTGAACCCAGGGGCATTCTACCTCCCAGCTACACCCCCAGCCCTATTTTTTATTCTTTATTTTGAAATAGGGTCTCACTAAGTTATGGAGGACCTCACTAGTAGCTGAGGCTGGCCACAAACATGCGATCCTCCTGTTTCAATCTCCCAAGTACTGGGGTTACAAGTGTGCACCAGCCCTATTTTTTATTTGAAAATAGGGTTTTGCTAAGTCGCTGAGCCTGTCCTTGAACCTGCAATCCTCTGGTCTTGGCTTCCCAAGTACTGGGATTACAGATGTATATCACCATACCCAGCTCTGTAATACTTTTTTTTTTTCAGTACTGGGGATTGAATCCAAGGGTATTCTACCTCCAAGCTATACCCCCAGCCCTTTTTTATTTTTTGTTTTTGAAACAGGGTCTCATTAGGCTGCTGAGAATCTCACTACTTTCTAAGGCTCCTCAAATCTGTGATCCTCCTGTCTCAGCCTCCCAAGTACTGGGATTACAGATGTGTACCACCACGCCCAGTTATACCTTTTTAAAAATTAAAATACTCGCCAGGGATGGTGATGCACGCTTGTAATCCCAGTACTTGGGAGGCTAAGACAGGAGGATCACAGGTTCACAGCCAGCCTTAGCTACTCAGTGAGGCTCTCCACAACTTAGTGAGACCCTGTTTCAAAATAAAGAATAAAAAATAGGACTGGGGCTATAGCTCAAAGATAGAATGCCAGCCAGGCGTGGTGGCGCACGCTTGTAATTCCAGCATTCGGGAGGCTGAGTCCGGAGGATCCGGGTTCGCGGCCAGCTTCAGCTACCTAGTGAGGCACACCGCAACCTAGTGAGACCCGGTTTCAAAATAAAGAATAAAAAATAGGGCTGGGGGTATAGTTCGGAGGTAGAATGCCCCTGAGCTCAATCCCCAGTACCGAAAAAAAAAAAAAAAAAAAAAAGGTAGAATGCCCCTGTATTCCATCCTCAGTACTGCAAACAAAACAAAACAAAGCAAAAAAATTAAAATACTTCTGGGCTAAGACATTTGGACTCTATCTTATAGGGACCTAGGAGCTGAAGGAGGTTTCTAAGCAGAAGTGTAGCATGCTCAGATGGAAAAGGATTGACCTGAAATGGACAGAGACCAAAGCCAGCAGACCAATAGGGAGGCTGGGACACTTCTTTCCTGTCTCACCTAACACAGGAACCCACAATCACAGCTCTGGTGTAGAGGTAAGCTTTCCTGGACCAACCCAACACCAGCCCACAGACTGTCCTACCTACTGGCTGCACACCTGGGAGCTGCAAAGAGGCACAACAGCCGAGCACGGCACAAGAGTTAACTGGCCACCCAGTTTCAGGTTTGTTCCTAAAACAAACCAGACTGGCAGGGAGGCCGATGACTGGTGGTGCTGAGTTTGAGGGTAGAAGACAGTAGAGGGAGACTTCAGAGTAACGGCTTTGCTCCAGAATCCCTGATTGAATATTATTCGGACAGTAACACTGTGTGCCCCCTGACCATTGAGCATGGAAATGGCTCCTCTGGAGTCTTTCTGAAGGCCCCCCTAGGAGACTACTTTGCTATCTCTGGCAAGATTCACACTGATACCCAGGAAGATACAGAAAGGGATCATCCTTGGGGCTCACATTCTGAGCTCTGGGTTCCTGAGCCCTGGGGTCAAAAGTCTCAGGCCTTACCCAGGTATGGTGGCACATGCCTGAAATCTCAGTACTTGGAAGGCTGAGACAGGATCATAGGTTCAAGGCCATCCTCAGCAACTTAATGAGACCCTCAGCAATGTAGCAAGATCCTGTTTCAAACTAAAAAGGGCTGGGATGTAGTCTGGAGGTAGAATGTCCCTGGCTTCAACCCCAATCAGTACAAAAAAAAAAAAAAAAAAAAAAAAAATCCTCTGCAGGAAGCAACCTTGGAGTGTGGGAAGAGTACAGGCTCTGCGTTGACCTGGGCTTGAACTACAGTGGGTCTGAATGGTTTTGGGTACTTAGTCTCTCTGTGTTCAGCTGGCCTATGTGTGAAACAGGGATCATCATACCTTCCCTGCAGGGTGACCTGAAGGTTGGGTAGCAAAGTGTGCATCTACCTGGCCATCGTGCAACACCCGGTGGCATATTATCACTAGATTCCTTCAGTTCCCTCTTCACAGTGGGGGAGAGACAGCTAGGCAGAGATAGTGGATGAGGAAAGGTGGAGAAGCAAGTTCAAGGGAATGTGGAAAGCATCCTGGGCATCCCGCACCTCAAAAGGTTTACAGACCAAAGACTAAGAAATGACTCTACCAAGCCAGAGGTGCTGGCACATGCTTGTATTTCCAGTACTTGGGAGGCTGAGACAGGAGGATCACAGGTTTGAGGACAGCCTCAGCAATGTAGTGAGACTCTCAACAACCTAACAAGAGCCTGTTTCAAAACAAAACTAAAAAGGGTTGGGGGTGTAGCTCAGAAGTAGGATGCCCCTGGATTCAATCCCCAGTAACACACACACACACACACACACACACACACACACACACACACACACACACCTGACATTTATATAGTCAGAAACCTAGAAACAGCCCCTTCCCCAAAAGGTAGGAGTACAAAAGCAAGCATGGAACAAATGCTGGCTTGTCTTTACCAACTCCTCTCAGAGTTAATAGAAACAAAGAGCCCTTTTCCCCCGGTACTCACTCTCCTTTTGCCCATCTCACCAGCCCCTTCTCATAGAAAGCTCAAGTGAAGCCAAGTGTCTTCAATTTTCTTTTTCCAATGTCTACTATTGCTGTTTCCTAACAGAGATCCAGCCCAGACTCTGCCACTGTGTGACCATAGACAAATTACTTCACCTCTATGTGCCTTGGGGGGGGCTTCATCTTTTCAAGGTGGATGCACCGGACCTGGGTTTTGATCTCAAGTTCCATGCATAGACTTCAGATGGACACAAATACCGTTATAAATCCAGTAATGCTGGCTGCATCTCAGAGGAGAACCGGGTGGCAGAGGAGCCGATTGTAAAAAGAAGACATTACACTTGTACTGTATTCCCCTTTGCATCTTTTGAATTTCAAACCAAAGGAATGCATTACCTACTCAAAAATAAACACATGAAGCCAGGTGTGGACCATGGTACACACCTGTAATCCCAGTACTTGTGAGGCTGAGACAGGAGGATCACAGTTTTGAGGACAGCCTCAGCAATGTAGCAAGACTTTCAGCAACCTGGTAAGACCATATTTCAAAATAAAAAGGGCTTAAGGTGTAGCTCAGAGGTAGAATGCCCCTGGGTTCAATCCCTAGTAACACACACACACACACACACACACACACACACACACACACACACACACTTGGCCTGATTGGCTCTGAGGGGTCATGAGAAGGACAGGAAATGGGGGTAGGGAGAGCCCAGGTGATAGGGAGTTGAATGAAGCCTTGGCTCATCGGGAGACCTGAATCTGATAGTCTGAAATCCCCCTGTGCTAGAAAGGAAAAAGCTTCCCAGGCATCCCAGGTGGAAGAATCTACCTGAGGGTCAAATCAGGACTGGTTAAGGCAACCACACTATCAGTTGAATGGGCCTCGGGAAGAGAAAGGTAACCTGGCTCCAAATAAATAAATAAAAGGGAGAGCTGCCATTTAACAAATGGCCCCTGGCTATGGTAAACTTTAATTAACTGCACCATTATAATTCACTTCCAGCAAGTGTTCCACCCCAACCCACTCTCTTCCTCTCCCCCAGGTGAAGTCTGGCTTCCTCAGTGAAACCAAAGGGGCTCCTTGGCTGCACGCATTATTACACCTACTATGGCTTCTCCTGCTAATACTAGCACCTGGAAGCGCCAAGGGGGAGAAAACTGCAAGGCAGCCGGGCGTGGTGGTGCACGATTGTAATCCCAGCATTTGGGAGACTGAGACTGGAGGATCCGGGTTCACGGCCAGCCTGAGCTACCTAGTGAGGCACTCCACAACTTAGGGAGACCCTGTTTCAAAATAAAGAATAGAAAATAGAGCTGGGGGTATAGCGCAGAGGTAGAATGCCCCTGAGTTCAAGCCCCAGTACCGAGAAAAAAAAAAGAAAACTGCACGGTCTTAGTTCTTAATCACAGTCCCCCCAGCCTACCTACCTACCTGCACTAGTAATCAAGGGTCTTGTAATACCAAAAGTTCCTGAACATAATGCCATTATGTTGCAGGCAGCCAGGAGCTCGTGTGCACAGAGGCAGGTAACAGGGCAGCTCCCAGGTGACACTACTCACAGGTCCCGAACCCAAACAGGTAACCCACACTTCCAAGTCCCTAAGCACTCCTTCCTTCTGTGGTTAGATCACACTTGCGACAGGACAGGCTCCACATTCTGACTGCTGAGCTTTACCCATTTTAAGTGTGTGCACTGGGAGTGGGGGTTGGGAAGAGCCTTAGAGGATCTTCCAGGCGAAACAAGCTCGCTTTTTATTAATGAGCTTATGAGAAAAGCCAACCCAGACCTTTAAGTGAAATGTGTGATTGGTAGCCAGGCGAGGATGGGTTTTAGAATTAACTCTTCCTACAGTCTGCTATGCATTATCACCCCCCAAGTTAATTACCCCTGAGGATGAAAATAGGTTTCATGACTCATAAGCACCAATACAACACTTGGCAGCAGATGAAAATGCAAGGACACATTTGCAGGAAGCTGACACGAATATCTATTTATACGTGGGGACATCCTTAAAGAGGTGAGACAGGCACCTTCCATGTAGCAGGATTAAGAGACTGCGGCAGACCCATCAATATCGCCAGATACCCACCCCCCCAAACACACACACACACACACACACACACACACACACACACACACACTCTGTCTCTCTCTCTCTCAGGGTTTCCACCACTTCAATGATGGCGGTGGCAAAAGCAGGAACAGAAACTAAAAGGGTGTTATTAGCAGCAAGTCCCAACACCAACCCGACCTCCACACGGGTGTTCTGGGCTAACCGGTGTTTTGCTTGTCCCAGACGTGCCTGCGCCCATACCCCTCTCCCGGCGCTCCCGCTCCTTCCCGGTGGGGTGGGGGCGCCAAGTTTCTTCCCATCTTCCTCCAGCTTTCCCCGGGACCTTCCACGCCCAGCTCGCCCCGCCCAGGAATGGGGTGTGGCCAGGAATGAATTTCAGAGAGGATTGTCCCGTTTTGTTTTGCTTCCTTGCTCCAGTTTTCTACTCTACTTCTGTTTGCCTGCCAGGAAAGTACAAGGTTCAAGCCGGGATTGTTTGCCTTCCGCTAGCTCAGCCCTGAGGCTCTGAAGGGCTTTGCAGTCCGCAGGCCCCCTTCCCCAGGCCACTGAAAAGTGGATTAAATCAATAATTGCATTTCTTCGCAGGTAGCAATGGATCTTATTTGGTGTCATAATTAACCTTTGCTTCTGGAACTGCGTTTAGGTTTTTCACCCCTGACTGCGTTCCCCATCTCCCCCAAATCCCAACGATCAGCTCCGTGTTCTGCCTTTTGAAATTCTGATTAAGAGGGAGAGCGCGTGTAAGGAATGAGGTGAGAACTGCCTCTCCGAGCATCAACTGGAAGCTGAGTACGTGCCTTTGCTTCTCGATGGCTCGCACCCTTCCCGGCCCCGCGGGGTCCCAGCTCCGTCGCATTTCTGCTTTAAATGTGCAGTAACCGTGAATTGTGACATATCTAAGCGGCAAAGCACCCTGGCTTTTTTCTAGAACCCCTCCCCCCCACGTGTCAAGTGACAGATGCAGTGGGGATCAGCATACTCATGGCCACAGGGCCCGGCACCGAAAAGCATGCCTGACAATGCCATTTGCAGCTGGGCCCCATTTCCGGGGGAAAATAGAGATGCTGAAGAGTAAACAGAAATCGCTTAGTCAGCAACTGTCGCCTCCCCCAGAGGTGAATGTAAATAGCCGGGTATGGAGGGGGAGGGGCAGCCAGGCGGCACAGGACCTTCCCCACATGCCAGCTCCCAGGGCTTCCCAAGGGGCCAGGATTCCCATTCTGTGTTGGAGGTAGGGAAGGTGTGCCCTATGGTAGAGTTGTGTGGCCTTAGCCCCATAAAGACAAACTTGCTGACTCGGGGCGGTATAATATCAATTGAATTTATTACAAGTTACTAAGCTCCAAGGCACATTACAGTGTTCTGTTAACTACAGAAATGTATAAAGGACAAACAGAGCAGATTCTCCATGTCTAGCATTTCGCTCTACTGTTCAAAAGCATCCGTGCATCAATAAAGCAAAAACAAAACAACACGTGAAGATCCAACACATTCAGGTCAGTAGAAACAAACCAAAACATTTTCCCCCTCACGAACTTGCAACAGAAAACACCCCGCCCCCCCAACACCCCCCCTTACCATTTTGCAAACAAAACAGGAAAACAAAACAAACAGAACAAAATAAAGTGAAGACTTCAACACTTGGGGCTGTTTAGAAAGAAGCTTTCACCATTTTATAGCATCATTATTTTTTTTTTTTTAGGCAGCAACACTGGCCTTGGCAAAAAAAAAAAAAAAGTCTTTTTCTTTTGTGTGTGTTTCCTTTCAGAGTGCATAACATTTACAAAAATACACACCAGCAGCAGTCGTTGCTAAGGGCTATTAATTCTGTACCTAGGCAAACATTCTGCCACCAAATAAATTGCTAACAAATATGATGCAAATGACCCAACCAATATTATACTGCTTAACACAAACCGCTTATCCTTCAAATGAAGAAGTTACATACCTTTGTTTCAAAATATAGAAACATACGACGAAAATAATGTCTATACATAAGACTAACTTTTTGCAGTTTGTTATATTCACAATTCTACATCTTGGGGGTGAGGGCAGGGTGGGTGGAGGCGGGTGGGGGAGGGGCCCTCTGGATTGGAGAGGAGCTGGTCTAGGGCAAAGACCGTGGCTGCCCTGTGGTTCAAGGGTCTCTCTCCTTTTTCACTTTAACATCCCCAGCTAAGATAGTCGCGATTTCGCCCTGCATGAAGGCCCAAGGTACATTCGACCCGACTAGGGGGCATTTCTCTCCGCTGGGGCAATACACCTCGCCAGTGGCCCCCTGGGCCTTGATACTCTCTCTAGAGCAAGGGAAGCAGAATTTGTGGCTGGGGACAGATGGGCACTGAACGAAATGCGTGTCCTCCAAACGTTCGTGGCAAATGGTACAGCAGAGGGGTCCGCTGTTAGCCATGGGCGAATCTGGAATGTTTTGGGGGTGCACTTGGTCCATGCCCGGGTGGGCGCTAGGCGGCGGGGGCGCCACCTGTAAGTTCAGGTCCCCGTTACGTGATGCCAAGCGGCGCTGCCCCGGCACCGAGGCAGGCGATACCGGGCTGCTGCTGTTGCGCCGTGCAGACGCGGTAGTAGAGTGCACCGAACTGCCGTCCTTGGGCGAGTGCGCCGTGCCCAGTGTGTCTGCCACCGACATGAGGGCGGCCATGGGGGACGGGCCGTTCTGGGGAGCGGACTCCGGCGGGGTGGTCCGGTTGGAATGGGGTCCCAGGGGTGGTGGCGGCGGGGGCGGCGGCCCCCCTGCAGTGTGCCCGGGCGCCGCAAAGCCCCCGGCGGACATGGTGAGCTTCAACGCCTCGCTCTGGTTTGCTATCCACTGCTGCCTCTGCTGTTCCTCGCCCAGCTTCAGTGCGCCCTCGGCTGAGTCTGGGGGCTCGGGGGACGCCTTCCTCTTGCGCAGGCTGGAGGCTGTGCCCCGGCCGGAGGGCGCGGCGGCCGGCAAGGCCCCAGTTCCCGGTGGTGCGCTGGGGGCGCGGCTGAGGCTCACTAGAGCCGTGGGCAACATGGGGCAGCTAGCGTCCAGGTAGGGCTGGGGTAGCATGTCCGCGCCGGGCACGCCCTCCTTGAAGAAGCGTACCGCCTCGGGTAGCAGGTCCCCAAGCAGGCGCCAGTCCCCAGAGCCGTGCTTCTTCTCGTACTCTAAGTACTTGAAGCCAGAGGACAGCCCCCGGCCGAAGTCCTTCATGCAGTCCTGGTACATCTGCTTGGCCACACCGGACGCGCTGGAGTACACGTTGCCTGAGCCCGTGGGGTACTCAATGAACAGCTTCAGCTCGTAGTCCATGCCGGGCTTGGACACCGCGTCGAAAGCGAAGACGCGGCCCAGCAGCGAGTGGTCCTTCTTGAAGCGCACCTCGTAGGGTGTGCAGCCAGCCAGCGTGAGCAGCGTGTCGCGGACCATCTTGGGCTTGTTGGCCCACTCCTCGGCGCGGTTGCGCAGGCTCTCGCTCAGCTCGGCCAGGGCCTCGGCGTTGCGCTGCTTCTCCTTCAGCTCGCGCTCCTGGTCGGTGCTCGACACCGAGCCGGGCCTCTTGGCGCCGGCACCCACGCCCACCTCCGCCACCGACGACGAAGTCGAAGACGACGCGGAGGACGCCGCGGCCGAGACGCCTGGGGCGCCCCCGAGACAAGCGGGGCCCCCGGGAGCCCCCGGCGGTGCGGGTGTCGGGGGCCCGCGGCTGCCCAGCCCGTGGGGCGGGGGCAGCACCGCGGCGCTGGCCGGGCCGTTAAGCAGCGTCTGCGGCAGCAGGTTGGGGGGCACGGCGAGCTGGGGGCCCCCGCCACCCCCCGGGTTGGGCAGCCCAGTCACCAGCCCGCCATGCGTCCCACGCCGAGACGCCACCGACGCCGCCGCGGAAGACGAGTTGGGGCTTTGGCGGTTCAGCTCCGGGGGCCCCTCCTCCGGCGCGGGCTTGGGGAAGCCGTTTGGCCCCCCCAGGCCGTTGGGCAGCCGCGTGGTGTGGCTGCTGCTCCCCAGGCTCACCGGTGGCGCCGGGTACTCGAAGCGGCTGCGTTGTTCCACGGCGGCGGCAGCGGCGGCGGCGGCGGCTGCGCTTAGGCCGTAGCGCTCCAGGCCAGACGGGGCCGCCAGCACCGCAGCTTTGCTGGAACCATCGACGTGGTTGAGCTGCTGCTGCTGCTGCTGCTGCTGCTGCTGTTGTTGCTGTTGTTGTTGTTGCTGCTGCTGCTGTTGTTGCTGTTGCGCGGCCGCGGCGGCTGCCGCTGCTGCTGCCGCGGCTTCCTTAGCGGACAGGGCCACCGTCTTGACCCCGACGGGCGGCGGCGGCCCGGGGGAGCGGCCGTCCTGGAAGCAGCCGTGCGCCCGCTTCAGCTGACGCGCTGTCTCGATCACGAACTCTATACGATCGGCGCCCTCGTAGTTGACGCAACCGCGGCACACGGGTTCGGAGAAGTCCCAGATCATGGCCCAGGGCATACGGGGCAGGTCGCACAGGTAGCAAGATTGTCTCCGGGACGAGGACACCTGCGCCGCCGACATGATGCCAGCCCTGGGGAAGGTAGGCCCCCGCCCGGGCTGTCTCCGCGGCGCCTTCTCCTCCGGGAGGACTGGCTGGCTGGGGAGGGAGTCCGGCTGCGGGGGAGGGAGGAGGGGGGGCGAGAAAGTTCTGCCCCAGGGGCTGGAGGGAGCACGAGTCTCCACCGCCGGCGCTGCGCCTCTCCGTGGGGGCTCCACCGCCCGGGCGGCGGACGGGTTCAGCTCGCTCCTCGCCCCCACCTCCTACTGCGGCTGTCTCGTCGGGAGAGCTCAGGCGCCTTCTTCCTGGTGCGGCGGATCGGGGCTGGAAGCTCCGGGCCCGGGGGGAGGGGGCGAGGGTGTCCGGTGCTGGCCTCCGCTGCCTCTTGGCCCCCTCCCCGAAGTGGCTGGTGCGTGGAAGCCCGAAGTGGGTTGAGTCTTCCTCTCCCCTGGGGGCCCCCCTACGAGCTGCGTCCTCTCCCCGCCAGGCACCCTGGGGCGAGGGCTAGAGGGTTGTGCCACCCAGTGCCCGGGTCCAATCTTGCTGAAGCCGCTGCTTCCCCAGAGGGCCGGGGGAGGGGGGTGGCAGCCGAGAGAGGAGCTTCTCCCCTCCGCAGGATCGGCAGTTCCGCTGGCGGCGGCTGGGTTTGCACGCCGGAGGGAGCCGCAGCCGCCAGCGCTTCCAGGACGCAAGAGAGGAGAGGAGAGGAGCGCACGCACGCAGGCTCCCGCCGCCCCCTGGCCTGGCCCGCGCCCGGGCCGCCGCGACTGGCGGCGCTCACGTTGGTTGCAGGGCGCTCGCGCGGCGCCTCGGCCCGGGTCTCATCCCTTCCCGCTCGCGCTCGCCCGGAATGTGGGGTTGTGATTGTTACTCTACGTTCCGGAGGCGCGTCTCGGCGCTCCAGCTCCGGCTGCGGCTCGCGCTGTCCCCGGCTTGGCCGCGCGGGATGCCGCCCGGGCGGAGCGCTGACGTCACCGCCATGCTCTGCACCAGTTCCCCCCGCCCCCCCCTTTACACTTCCTCTGTCTGTGAAGCCCACTTGTTGCTCGCAAAGGGCGCATGCGCGGCAGGATGCCCAGATTCCTCCCAGTCGGCCCCTCCTCCGCGCCTCCGCCCTCCCCTCCCCCCTCGCCGTGTGTGTACAACAGCTGAGGCCCGGCGAGCTAATGCTGGAAGTCCAGGGCTGGGGGTGGAAATTAAACAGACGTTGACCTTTCCTTTCCCTGCCCGGCTTTCCCAAGTAAAAACGCATTTAAGAATCACTAGCGTCGTTTCCGATCCCTGTTCCCTACCCTACCCCAGGCAGTGGATTTAAATGTCCTGTTTCAGGATCTTCGCTGTTAATTTCATATAAGGTATTATACGTTTCACCTGCGATCTCCCCCGCCACCACTTCTACACCCCGGCCCCGCATAGATGTTCCATTCCTCTCCACCACTGATGTCGAAGCACCTGCCAAAATGAACTGTTTTCTAATATTTCAAAAACTGCATTTTGATTTTGTTTTTGTGCCCTGGTCTAGGGAACCGAGCTTCAATGATGGCGCTAAATGAATTCCGGGTGAGTTCTCTCTCCCTAACCGAACTCAGCGAATGTTGACTGGTCGTCTGCAGAGGCCTTTAAGGAAAACCGGCAACTGGCTGCACACAGCTGCAACTGAGGGCGGGGAGGGGGAGGTGCTGGAGAGGCCAAACAGGTGAGTGATTTTCCTGGGTTTGATAAAAGAAGGTGGGGGTTGCATTTAATAGTTCTGATAGCTTTTTATACAGCCCAGCCGCAGTTCTCAAAGTTCTTTCTTACCTGCTGCGATTTCTTTCCACTCTGCCCCAGAACACTGCAAGGCCATGATTTATTTTTCACTGCTGCTCATTGCGGAACACATATGGTCATAGTTCTGATGGGAGCATTTCAACTGATTCTTCTATTTATTGGGTCTTTTTTTTTTTTTTTAACTTCATGAAAATTCAAATAATCTCCAGGAAGGCTGGAGGAGGGGGAAGCAATGTAATGAGATTGGATTCTGCCTAGGGGTTGGAATTTCCTGGCTATCACTTACTGGCTTTGCAACTATGAGCTAGTTATTTACATAACCTCTGTTTTCTTTCTGTAAAATGGAATGATAGTTTCCCAACTTGTTAGAGTTGTTGGAGATGTGTTTCTTGTCATAGTAAGAAATAGCTCTTACTAGCCAGGCATAGTGGTGCACGTTTGTAAGCCCAGTACTCAGGAGACTAAGACTGGAGGATCCAGGTTCTCGGCCAGCCTCAGATACTTAGTGAGGCCCTCTGCAATTTAGTGAGACCCTGTTTCAAAATAAAGAATAAAAAATAGAACTAGGGGTGTACCCCGGAGGTAGAATGTCCCTGGGTTCAATCCCCAGTACTGCAAAAAGAAAAGAAAAGAAAAGAAATAGCTCTTGCTGAGCAAGGCATGGTGGTGCATGCCTGTAATCCCAGTATTTGGGAGGCTGAGTCAGGAACATCACAGGTCACAGACCAGCCTCAGCAACTTAGACTCAGCAACCTAGGGATACCCTGTTTCAAAACAAAAGATAAAAAGGGTTGGGGTTGTAGTTTGGAGAATGACCCCTGAGTTCAGTCTCCAGGACACCCCCCCTCAAGAAAAAAAGAAATAGATCTTACTGAATCTTACCATATATATACATTTATATGATGTGTATTATCTATATTATTAAATATTATTGTTTACAAGGTTGATTCTGTTATCGCCACAGAGTAGGAAAGTAAAGAGGTTAAATAACTTGCCCATAGCCATTGGAGCTGGAGCTGGGATCTGAATCCAGTAAATCTGTTTTGAGAGGTGGCCTTCAGAAGACTAGATTCCCAGAGGTGGTTTGGGGTACTCAAAATTTCCATCAGTGCCCCATTCTTTGTTATATTCAATCTTGCATGTAAAGTGCTATACAAATACATCCTCATAACCAATCCCCAGTGTCCCCTTCCAGATTGTACCACTGAATTCTTCCATACACAGAACTGTGGATATGTCGCTGCTATAGACTTAACATAAATACACCATACAATACGTGTAGTACAGTGTGGGTCACTCAGGACACTGCCAGCAAGTATTGGTTATTATTGGTATATTATTTCTGGCTAATATGTGATGAAAGTTCTTTGTAAAAGTGCATAAAACAAAGATCATTATTTTTATCACTACTATCATAATAAAAGTTCAGTTGCATCAACAAGCAGTATTTATTTTTATCTTGACCTCCAGAACCTATCCCCTTATTTGGTGCTCCCCAGCACCCTGATCTTGCACTCATTGTGGGGCCCCAAGTACAAAGGAAAGGGCAGTTACTAAGGATAGGAAAAACCGGGAAGGAAGAGCCCTTAGGGAGCCCCTCTTTCATCTCAGAGCAGCCAGGTTTCTGTTTTTGCAAAACAGTGAGCTCACTGTGCACTCAAGAGCAATAATAAACTTTGCCTGGCCGGCTGGCTCAGAACAACCAGCAATTCCTCTGCAAAGAGCTGCTCAGGAGCATTGCCTCACCTCCCAGACTTCAGCCCTCCCCACACCACAGCTACCCTGCTACCCTGGGGTGAGTCAAAACATAAGGCTGGGAAATAGCTTGACATTCTTGCTGGCCTGGGGTTCCTTAGCTTTGGTTTGGCTGGTTGACCCATTTCTTTATATTATTTATTCAGCCCTTTTCTTTATTAAACCTCAAATACTGGAGAACAGCGACCTAGCCATAATCCCCTGGCCACGCATCTAGAGAAAGCAAGTTGAATTCTGTGTCATAGTGTTATGTTTGGTAGGCACACATGTCTCCATCTCCCTGTCTGTCTTCACTATTATATATATCCTTATGGAGGACGGGGAGTACTGGGGATTGAACCCATTGAACCCAGGGGCATTCTACTTCTGAGCTACACCCTTGGCCTTTTTTAAAATTTTTTACATTGAAACAAGGAGCCAGGCGTGGTGGCACAAGTTTATAATCACAGCATTTGGGAGGCGGAGACTGGAGGATCCAGGTTCCCGGTTCCCGGATTCCTGGCCAGCCTCAGCTGCTTAGTGAGGCCCCAAGGGTCTCACTAAGTTGCAGAGGGCCTCACTAAATTGCTGAGGCTGGCCTTGAACCCATGAACCTCCTGTCTCAACCTCCCAAGTACTGGGATTACAAGTGTGTGCCACCACACCCGGAATATATATTAAAGGACACACACACACACACACACAGAGTACATACACACATGTATTTAAACAGACTTCCATTACAGTCTCATAATACTTTTATTTAAAAAGTACATGCAGGAGCCGGGTGTGGTGGCGCACTCTTGTAATCCCAGCATTTGGGAGGCTGAGACTGGAGGATCTGGGTTCGAGGCCAGCCTCAGCTACCTAGTGAGGCACTCCGCAACTTAGTGAGACCCTGTTTCAAAATAAAGAATAAAAAATAGGGCTGAGGGTGTAGCTCGGGGTAGAATGCCCCTGAGTTCAATCCCCAGTATGGCAAAAAAAATAAATAAATAAAAAGTACATGCCAAGTGTGGTGGCACACAATCATAATCCCCATACTTGGAGGCTGAGACAAGAGGATCACAAGTTTGAGGTCAGCCTTAGCAACTTAGACCCTGTTTCAAAATAAAAAAGGACTGAGGGTATAGCTCAATGGTAGAGCAGCCTTGGGTTCAGTCCCCAGTACCACCAAATAAATAAAAATTACAAAGCACAGCTCTCCATACACCTCTACACCAAAAAAAAAAAAAAAAAAAATCACCATCATTCATTTATCACATCAATTTATGGTGATAAATTGCTTCTTAACTGCTTGTCTGATATGGCCCTGTCTGGGAATGTGTCAGAGATTGTGAAGGAAAGAACTATGTTTGGGAAGACTCCCCCACCCACCCACCCGCTGCAGCATGAGCATGCTGTGGCCAAGCTAGGAAGGTGGTGACGGAATCGACCTGAGACACCAGGTGCAGAGACACAGAACTCTGGGGTCTGGGGCACTGAAGAGACTACTAGCAGAACATGAAAAGCCTGCACTGTCTCCTCACGACGATCCCTTTCTACCGTGACTTTCTCTCCCAGCTTGCCATCTGAGCTGGCATCCTCAGAGAACGCGGCTCTAAACCTGAGCATAAGGTCAGCTTGGCCTTTCCGGAGCGCCAAGGCCCTGTCTGCCTTAGAGATGAGAAGGTCGCCTGAAGCCCAAACACTTCGAAGCTCCCTGCATTCTCCTTCCTGCCCTCCCGTGCCCCCGCTGTTCCGTGGCAGAGACGGGCGGGGATGGGGGTGCTCTGGGCCTGGCATTCCTTGGAGCCAGCTGGCTCGCTCCGGAGGCCAGGGCTGAACCTCGCGTCACCCCGCGGCAGCGCGCCGCCAAGCGCTCCGGCAAGAGAAAGGCCTTTTTTGGTAACAGCCCCGCAGTAAGTTGCACCCGGTTCTCTGGCCTGCGAGAAACGCTTAGGAGTAAATGAAAACAAAAGTCTGGGCTGGGCCCTCCCTGCTCTCCCCAAGGCCCGCGTTCCCCACGCACTAGAAACCCCAGGACTATGGTTTGAATCCTGGGTCTTGAGGGGCCGTGGAGGGTAGGGGAATCGAGACTTCGGGTCTAGCCGGATCCGTGGCGGAAGTATTTGCCTTTCCCTAAAGGATTAATACTAGTATATAATATATATAAAAA
>PVLC010014439.1:22561-39436 GCA_004027655.1 Graphiurus murinus
GGGAGTCGTGTCTGGTTCCTGCCTCCTCCCCGCTTCCTCTCCTTGCCAGCGTGCCAGGGCACGGGGGAGCCCAGCGCTGTGCTCAGCAAAAGCTGGTGTTTTTTTAGTTCCAAAAATAAAGGAACCCTAGAATGAGCTTCTCAGGGATCGGGCCTAGAGGAAAACCGGGGAAGAGCCAGACAAGGGTGCCATTCACTGGCCCGGTGGGGTTAAAACAAATACTCAGCCCCAAGAAGGGGATCGCTGGGAAGGAAGCCTTGGATGCCGAGGGTAGGCGGAGAGCCTGTCTGGGTGGCCGTCAAGGCCACAGGTGCGCAACCTGCGACCCCCACCAGCAGGGAGGTTCCCACCCGCCCTCACCAAGCCAGAGATTTCCACCTCCGGGAGACCGTGGCGGTGGCCGCTGGCACTTTCCTGCAGGGGCCGCCGGAAGGCGGGGCCTCTGAGCGGGAAGCCCCCCCAGTGGCCTCACCGCCCCCCACCCTACCGGATCTGGTACACGAGGGCAGCCACGGAGCTGTTCCTGCTTTCAACTATGTTGGCCTGACTGAGCTGGGTAGTTCAACCCCTAAACATGGAGGCGGTGGTGGAGGAGAGGAAGGGGGCGGGTATTAGGTACATATTTACATTATGTGATTCAACTTGGACTTTGTTGACCTTAAATAGCTGTGTGACCTTGAGCAAGTTACTTGCACTTCGATTTCTTCATCAGTAAAATGGGAGTGATTGCCTCCTTTGCCTGCTACTTTGGTGGATACGGACAACACAGATTATTAACAATATAATGACCAACATTTGTCTAGGGCTCCGAAGTGCAGTTCCAGACATTATCTCACCGACCCCGCACCAACCTGTGAGGTAGGTGTTACTTTCATCAGCCTCCTGTACCGGTGAGGAAAGCAGGGCCAGAGGTGGTTCAGAATTACCGGAAACCCGCTCCGCTGGCTGTAAACCTGGCATTCCTTCTTTTGACCTTGCTAGCTGCTAGTCTTTTCAGGGTCCTTAGTGCTTCTAAGAAACTGCAAGCAAGTAAAACCTCTTGCTGGGCATGGTGGTCCACGAGGACTGCAGTTTCAAAGCCAGACTCAGCAGCTTGGCAACACCCTATTTCAAAATAAAAAACAAAAGGAGAGCTGGGGGCATAGCTCAGAGGTAGAATGCGCCTGGGTTCAATCTCCAGTACCAAAGAAGAAGAAGAAGAAGAGAGAGAGAGAGAGAGAGAAAAAAAAAAACCCTCTCCCCACATTTACAGGTTAATGCCACTACTACTGTCTCAGCAGCAGGTGCAAGGTTATGCATAAATTAGCACCAGTTATAATGGAGGTAAAATCAATCACCACCCAGCTTCAAGCAAAATTGGGACCATGTTTCCTTGGCATCCCCTGAGACCTCTCTTCTTGGGTTTTCTATACCCTGGCCCCAGGCAGAGGTGACAGAGGGAAATCTGAAGCTCTAGAACTCACTGAAGGAAGTATTTAGGAACCTCCCCAGCTGCCCTTATCAAGGACAGCCTGAGGAAGACCTCAGGCTAAACCATGAAGAGGAAGGAGACAAGCGAGTGAGCATTTTATAGCAGAAGGAGCCTCTTTCCAGACCCCAAATTCATATCACAAAAAGTGACAGTCCTTTGTTCAAGTCACACTGACTGTGGGCACCCTCCCAACATAGGCCATCCTGCCATTGGTCTGGGGGGCCACTTGGTGACCCCTGCCTAGGAGAGGTATATAGCTCTGACCATCAGGGTAGGAACAATGTGGCCCCAATCCTGATCCATCTAAAGGACCCCCATATTCTCACCTGAACATCCCTCTCTGGCCAGACCCAGGGGATCTAAGCCCTATGGGTTCCTGGCAGGTAGGACACTGTTGTTATTACTTACTTTTTGTTTTAAAGCTGAAACAGCTGGACGTGGTGGCACACACCTGTAATCCCAGTACTTGGGAGACTGAGACAGGAGGACCACAGGTTCGAGGACAGCCTCAGCAAGTAGTGAGACTCTAACCAACCTAGAGAGACCCTGTTTCCAATTAAGAAATAAAATTGGAGCTGGGCATGGTGGCGCACACTTGTAATCCCAGCATTTGGGAGGCTGAGATCGTAGGATCGGAGTTCGAGGCCAGCCTCAGCTACCTAGTGAGGCCCTCTGCAACTTGGTGAGACCCTGTTTCAAAATAAAGAATAGAAAATAGGGCTGGGGGTATAGCTCAGAGGTAGAATGCCCCTGAGTTCAATCCCCAGGATAGAAAAAAAAAAAAAAAATTGGGCTGGGAGTGTAGCTCAAAGGTAGAATGCCTCTGGGTTCAATCCCCAGTGTCATAAATAAATAAATATAAAAATAACTATTTATGGGCTGGTGGGTTTCCTTCCCCCAACTCCTTAACATGTGCCCTTCCATTTGCCATTCATTCAGTTACTCATGTGTGTATGGGGGATAATTGGGGACTGAACCTAGAGGCCATCTACCTCTGAGCCTTAACCCCAGCCCTATTTATTTATTTATTTATTTATTTAATTTCTAGAGAGATTTTTTTCCTTTTTTTTTTTTTTACATACTGGAAATTGAACTCGGGGGCATTCTACCTCCAAGCTACACCCCCAGTCCCCCAGTCCTATTTTTTATTCTTTATTTTGAAATAGGGACTAACTAAGTTGCGGAGAACCTCACGAAGTCACTGAGGCTGGCTGCAAACCTGGATTCAACTGTCTCAGCCTCCCAAGTACTGGGATTACAAGCATACACCACCATGCCTGGTCTGTCTTGTCCTTCCCTCCCTCCCTCCCTCCCTCCCTTCCTCCCTCCCTGCCTTTCTTTCTTTCTTTCATGGTACTGGGGATTGAACCTGAGGCCATCCTACCTCTGAGCTACATCCCTAGTCTTAATTTGTTTTTGAAACAGGGTTGCACTAAATTGCCAAAGTTGGTCTCAACCCTGTGATCTTCCTGTCTCAGTCTCCCAAGTACTGAGATTAGTGTGCTGCTATGCTTGGCTTCTAGAGAGCATTATTTTTTATTTATTTTTTTAGTACTGGGGATGGAACCCAGGGGCAATCTACCTCCAAGCTACACCCCCAGCCCTACTTTATTTTTCTTTTGAAACAAGGTCTCGCTAGGTTGATGAGAATCTCACTACTTACTGAGGCTGTCCTCGAACCTGTGATCCTCCTGTCTCAGCCTCCCAAGTACTGGGATTACAAGCGTGTGCCACCACAACCAGCTAGAGAGCACTTTTGATCTCAGTGCTAGTGATCTAAGGATGAACGGCATCTGACTGGCTCCTGCCCAGAATCTAGAGGCTTCCATTTCCTCCTAGGTGTCCTAGTTTCCTGATGCAATAGCCCAAAAGCCAGGAGAGGCAGTGCTTTTCCAACACTCCTACCAGCCTCATGACTGACTTAAAGCAATCTATTTATTCTCCCTGGGCCTCTTTTCCTCACCTGTCAAATGCTGATCTTAAGTTCTCCCTCCTTCAAGGGTTGCCCTGTGAAATCCCATATGTTAATGCCTGGCACTATAAAAATGCCTGCACCATAGGTCAGCACTGAGCCTTTGCAGGTAAAATCGGTGGAAAGACAGAGCTGACGCAGGGCCACTGTCTCATCTTGCCCTTGGAGGGTTTCCTCCTGGGTGGCCAGCCTGGCATCTCTGTCCTTCTGTGCAGACAGACAAGTCAGCAGTGACTGC
This sequence comes from Graphiurus murinus, assembly GCA_004027655.1. NCBI lineage: Eukaryota > Metazoa > Chordata > Mammalia > Rodentia > Gliridae > Graphiurus > Graphiurus murinus. Next base: position 26,243 of record PVLC010014439.1, read on the forward strand.
CTCCTGGCCTAAGGGCTCCAGCAGACAATGGCTCCCTAGCCTTTTACTCCCCATCTCTCCTGAAGAGATAAGGACTTCCCCTCCCCAGCTCCTGGCGGCTGCAGAGAAGCTCAGAGCTGTTAGATTTATTCAAGGCTTTTACTTTTTTTTTGTTTTGGCCAATTTGGAAAGAAGGAGGCAATGACCTTTTTTTTTTTTTTTAATGTCTTTAAAAAACAAAACTAGGCAGGAAGTGTGCTAGGTCTGAGTGGCAGGGACTAAGGGTGTAATTACAGGTTTTTGTTCAGCATTTTCATGTAATTAAATCCAAAGGCAAGGGAGCCTGGCCCGGGCTTCTTGAATGCAGGGCCCACCCGAGCTCCCTGTATGTGGATGGGCGGGGAGGAAAGGCGGGAGGTGAGAGATGGATTTGCTTTTCAGCTGAGAAGAAGCTGGTTTCTCGCCTTTATTAGTATTTTCACGTTCCTTTTCCAAAAGGTAGCCGATCGTTCATCTTTTATTCGGTGCCACAACGCTCGCCTTGGTGACATTTCCCAGCCGTGCGCACACAGCCTTCTAGGCACTGATTTCCCTTTACCACCGACACGAACTCTCCCCCTCTCCCCACTTTTACACATTGCCGCTTTCTGCCTGGTTGCCCACACAAAACACCCGCTGCAAAATCCAAAGCCAGCTTTCTTGCCTCCGGAGTTTCGATCCCAGCGACCTGCGACGCCACGGAGCAGTCTCTCCTTTTGTTCTAAACTGCTTCTGGCTTTCCCTGTTCCGCTTTAGGTTACTTCCTTCCGCCACCGGCCCCACCCAGCCTTGCCCACCGCTGCCTCGGTTTCCCTTGGCCTCCAGCAGGCTCCGTGCACCCGCCCACCCGCGCCATTGACATGGTTCCCAAGCCGGGGGGGGGGGGGGCTCCTCTCTCCTCTCCTCCCGGCGCTCAGTGGCCCTCTGACGTTCCCTGGACGTGGAGAGCTGGCAGCAAGAAAGGATCCACTGTCTGCTGACATTCTTAAGGGCAGGAAACCTGACCCACCCACAAAACACGCGACCGAGCTGGGGGCACTGCATTTTCGGGGAGGGCGGACCTGGGCTCGGGTTAGCTGGGGCTGGCCTGGTGGCCGCCGCCTCCTTCCCCTTCTCCTACCACCGGGTGCCCAAAGATTACCCGCCTCAGCCCCCTTCACCTACTCTCCCCAAGAACAGATTGCTTATCAGGACGGGCAGCCAAGAAACCTACTCCCGTTTTTGGCCTCTGCCAGAGATTAATCACACTTGGGAACCGCCCAAAACTTGCCTGAGTTGGGGGGTGAGAAGTTAAAAGGAAAGACCGATAAATATGACATCTGACAGGCTGACCAAATCGGGGCTACTGCCACCTTTCCCTTCCTTCGTGTTAGTAAGTGCACAGTGCTGAATTACATTTCATTCCCGTTCCTTCTCCCCCACCCCCAGATTCCCTCCCCTTTCCTAAGTCCCCCCTCCTTCTCAGTTCTTCATGTTTGATGCTTTAATAGTACTGACTGGCTTTTAATTCTGATTAACATTCTCAGCTGGTGTGTGTGTGTGTGTGTGTGTGTGTGTGTGTGTGTGTTTGGGGGTCTGGCAAGACACACTCACAAACCACCGGACTGCCTGACAAATCCCCCTCTTTTTATCCTTCTCTTTGAAATGACATCAAGATGGAGGAGGGGGGGTTGGGGAATGAAGAGAGAAGACATGGAAAAAAAAGAGAGGGAGGGGGAAGTGATTTATATGCTTTTCTAAGGCAGCTAGTAAAATCCCTCAGGGAGAGCAAATGCCAAAATTGACTGTCTTGGTGTATTTTAGACCGAATCATCAGGGTGAATTGTGTTAAGGTTTGCACTGGACCTGCAGCTCAGGTAGCTGAGGACAGGCACACACACACAAAAACCTTCCTGTGCCCTTCTGAAGGAGGCAGGAGATAGGTGTTCGCTCTCACCAGATTCCTCCCCATTAGGATTTTTCAAAATCAGATCCATTGCAGGAAGGACTTAAAAAATTGGCACTGATAAAGAAAAGCCAGGGCTAGAAAACGCCCCTTAAAACATGACCCCCAAAGGGAAGGTGCAGAACCCACTGGATTCAAAATATAGATATCTCTACTCTGGATTTTTTTCCCCCCTTTTGCTTTACAACTCTGCAGACATCAGGTTAGCAAAAGGTAATAAATAGTCCTTGCACAGCGGGGTCTGGACTAGTGAAAACAGTTTACTGAAATTAATGGGCCTCGCTTGAACCAAACCTCCACTTTGGAATTAATGCCAGACATAGTTTTCCTGAACTCTATCCAACCGCCTAAGCAGCAGACAATTTTCATTCTATTCGTGCTGAAAAATAAAGCCCAATCCCTTGATTTCAGTGTAGATTTTCATTAAAAAAAAAAAAAAAAAAAAGCACAGTGAACTCTATGCCAATTTCCACTTTCTGCCAGTAGAAGCCCTTGTGCTCCGAGGCTGTGCCTGCTGGTCAGAAGTTATCTGGTAAACTTTCCATTGAAAACCGTCTCTGAACTCCCTCCCTATCGGTGGCCTCCCGAGCTTTCATCACGACATCTGAGAGATCCAAGGAAAGCTCCAGAAACAGCTCAGCTCTCAATAACAAGCCTCTTCCCCACAGCTTAGAGAAGCTGGATAGGAACAACATTTTGCATTTGCCTGCAAGACCTCCATTCCCCACCCCAAATACAGCTCCAAACCATCCAACCCAAACCCACCCCCTACCCAACACTCAGGGTATCTTTGGGTCTGAGGCTGCTTTTATTTCTGTTAATGTATTTTTAAGTCTGAAACACACACACACACACACACACACACACACACACACACACACACACACACACACACACCACTCCCGTTCCCACCCACTGGTTGTGGCAGGAACGGTGGACCGGGCTGGGCTGCCAGTGTGTGATCCCAACCTGCCCCCTCCCCTCCCCACCCCCATTATTAAGAACCGCCCTTTGGTGGGAGCCGGTGTTCTGGTTTTCATTGTACAGTCTGCGCCGGTGACACAGGACATGTGGAAAATTTTGGGAGCACTGCGGTGAATGGTGTGGAGGGGGAGCGCGAGCAGGGGGAGGGAGGGGAGGGAAGGGAGCGAGTTACTTTTTAGCTTCCGCTAAGTACTTGGCCGCTCGCCAGACCCGGAGGATTCTGGGAAGCGAAAACCTCCCCAGTATAAACTGCCAGCTTTAAGCAGCCCTGACAGTTCTGCTCCTTCCAAACTTGGCAGCCGTTCAAAGTGCTCTTTCATTTGAAATGCTGGAAGCCTGCCATGTGCAATGCAGATTTGCTGTGCCTGTGCGCAGAAGGAACTGATAAATGCCGTTGCCGTTGCCATGGAGACAGGAGGCTATCAGAATGGCCTTGTGATCCGCAGCCTCTCTGCGCGGCAGGCTCTCGCTCCCTCCTTTCCGCCCCTCCTCCCTCTAGTCGGTGAGATGGTGAAATAAATGTTCTGGAAAAAGGTTAACCCTCCCCGCTCTGGTTCCGAGGCTGAGCAGACATTAACCCCTACGCACTTTCCTGGCCCTAAGAGCGAGCCAGCCGGGAGCACAGACCTAAACACCGTCCTAGCGTGAGTCTCCATCCACCCCCCACTCTTCCTGCTCCCTGGGGGCCTGCACAAAGCTGTGTTTTTAATAGAGCTTTTCAGCAAGCCCAAGTGTAAGTCTTTGAGTCATCAAAACCCGGATGTAAACACAGCAGCCCTACATTCTGCACAGTTTGCGTGTATTTTATCTTTTTAATAATATTTAGCTGGCAACTTAAAACTGCAAGCATGCCAGATATTTTAGCCAGCCACTTACATCATACAGCATCCATCTTAGGGAGAGTGGCTGCCTGTCCTTGCCTTGTTCCTTCCTCCCCACCCCGAGACTGTAGGAAATCTGGGTCTGTCTAAAGGCATCTTACTGCAGCATAGGAAAGCAAGGTCCTTAGAACCCTGGGCTGGCTTTCTAACGAACATGACATCACCTTGGGCAACAACAACAGAGGATGTGTTCCTCTCGGAGATGAGACAGTGGGTGAGCCAAGGTGAAATGGATCTGTCATTTAAGCTGAGATTTCAGGTGACTCTGTGAGGGTACAGCAGTCTGCGTCACCGTCCCTCCCCCATTTGGTACAAGCTGCCATTTGAAACACAAGCTGATTTAATGTACAGAAACAAAACAGCACGTTCCGATTTGGTATATTTTCAGGTCTGTAATGCCAGCTCTCCGGGTGGCCTGTTTAATGGGGAAAAAATGAAATACTCCGCTCTAGCCAAGGCCTATGGAAACCAGGGAGGTTTAGTGATTTGTTTACATTGGGGGTAGAAAAGGTGAGCCGTATTCCTTTTTCACTCATTATTTCCTGAAGATTTCCTGAACCTAAACCTTTGTTAATATCCCAGGAAAGGAACAAGTATTTTTCCTGTGGCTTTCAATATTTTCCGTTAAATATATTTCAGTGCACTGTTTACCTAGGGTTTCAGCTTCCAGACCTTTATGTACTTTTAACACCTTGAGGCCGTTCCACTGAAAAAATGGTGTATGTTAATTAAAGAGGACTCTGTGCTGGGCAGTAAGGCATGGGGGATTTCTGTTTGGGTCTGTTTGAATAAGGAGGGTTTCAAGTTGACACACAAGTCAGAGGCCCTTCGGGTTTGTGAAGCCTTTTGGACAAAGCAGACTCTCCAGCTCACACCAACCCTTCAATAACAGGCTCTGTGGGCCCGAACGAGGTATTTCTTCCTAAGGTACAGCTTGGTGTGAAGGCCTGGTAAGGAGAAAGACTGGTGATCTCCGGTTCCTGGGGCTTAGCTGCAATTTCTTTGTACCTGCCTTGCTCTCTCTGGGTGTCTGCTTGTGATTGTCACAGCAATCATGGTCAAGGCGACTTGCTCCGTCTTGCTGGAATTTCATGATTCCAAAGTAGCCCCTTCCAAATAAATAAATTAATCAACAAAAGCCATCTGCTTCACCTTGCTGGCAGGCACAGGGCTGAAGGGTTAGTGTTAAAATGCAAGTGTTAGGAGCAGTTGGCCCTGAAGATATTTAGAGATGGAGTTTGGTTTAGAATTAAACTGGAGATGGAGGCAGAAATCAGGTGATTTAGAACCCCCCCCCCCCCCCCCCCGCAACACACACACCTTCCTCAGACAGTACAGGCAGCTGGGTTTTGGCTCTCGCAGCTGCTAAGCTTTGGCAAGCCAAAAGCATATTTCGTGGTGGTGATTCCTTTCCCAGGTTGACGGATGTGTTTCTGTACTGAGCACAAGGCGTGTTTCCTGACTGTGTGTGAATCAGAGGCTGTATTTTTAACCCAGGGCTTCTGGTGACAGTTTTAAACTGGAAGAACAAAGCAGATCATGATGCGCCCCTATCATCAGGGTCCAGAGATAAAGGATCTGTCCTAAGTGCTTGCCACCTATAGCTCAGATGGTTTCTTTTTATGTTCTCATCCTGCTAGCAGCAGCCAACTGCCCCAAAAGGCAATGAATGCCCAACTTCACATGTTTCTCTCTCTCTCTCTCTCTCTCTCTCTCTCTCTCTCTCTCTCTCTCTCTCTCTCTCTGTCCTTGTGGTACATGTTTATTTCTCAGCTTCAGTGAGAAGACTTGCAAAAGCCCTTTTAGGCCCTTGAGTGCCTTCCCAGCTGAGTCAAGCCCCCAAATTGCAGACAGCCTTGACATTGTTCCTGTCCTGCCCTGCCACCATCACAGGGATGGTCACAGAGAGGAGTCCCTGGAGTGGCCCCGCTACACCAGGGCCAAAGAGTCAGCTTCCCAGAAACCCATGGATTAGGAAGGTCTGTCCTGGGCCAGTTCAGGAGCAGCAGGGGAACAATTCCCTTTTGTTTTGTTGTCTAGCATGTGACCAGAATGCTGCCAGCTAATTTTAACCCCACCAAAGTACTGCTGGAAAAAAAAAAAAAAAAAAAAAAAACTATCTTGCATCTGGAGAGAGAAAGGCTGTGGGCTGGATAAAAGCTTTTTCGGCCTGTGTTCCTTCCTGTTTCAGTTTCCAAACTTGCATTATCGGTAACCTGAAAAATGATGAGTTTCACCAGATTCCTGGATGTTGTGCAAGAGGACAATGAGTCTATTTCCAGGGCTGGGAGTGTGTCTGGCGCAGCCCCTGGAAGCCATTGTTTTCAGCAGAGAGAACATCTTGGGGGTTCCTGGTGCTTTCCTCCTGGGGTCTGGGAGCCCCAAGGGGTACTGCTGGGGGAGGGCTCTCCCCCACAACCACGTTGACTGCACTCTAGAAACACCTGAATGGGAACTGGGCACCTGGGCCTTGGGTAGAGGGTGGCAGTGGTGGCCCCAGAGGCACTGGAAGGTGAGCAGTAGGGAGCATTTGAAGTGGAATAGCTAGAGCTGAAAGGAGTGGGGAGAGGGACACTTTAACTACCCAGGCCACGCCTCTCCCTATCTGCTTTCAGCACGGGGAATGGCTGGAGAACTTCATGGAGCTCCTCACCCCCAGCATACCCAGCATACCCATGACAGCATTCCCAAAGCATACCCATGACAGTTCATTGTTCCTGGCTGGCGCTGCCAGGGAAAAGGCAGAAAACCTCAAGAACCAGGATAAGACAGCAAGAGAGGAGTCAGGCACCGACTGCAGGCTATTCTAAAGCCAGGAAGTGAGGTGAGCTGTCACTCACCTGAGTGTCCAACACAGCCCCAGGAGGTAACACCTATGCTGCCTGCACTCCCTGCGACCTCAACCAGGACTGCTTGGTGGCAGTTGTGCTGACAGCAGCTGTGGGTTCCAGCTGCCTAAAAAGCCATTTGCTCAGCCCTGCCCTGTCTGGCCAACATCTATGTACTTAAAGGGTCCTGGTTGGTTTCCCAGGCTTCCTCTCAATCTGAATTCTCAGGCCAAATCACCAGTCTTGGAAGGACAGGGAAACTCCTAGGCAACTGTCACCCTCTTTTGCCACCAACCAGACACTGTAACCTGCCAATAGTAAAGATCCATTGTCAGCTGGACATGGTGGTTCACACCATGGGAAGCTGAGACAGGAACGTCACAGATTTGAGGCCAGTCTCAGCAATTTAGTGAGACCCTCAGCAGTTTGCAAAACCCTGTTTTAGAATAATTAAAAAGCAGGACTAGGGGTATAGCTTGGAAGTAAATGCCCATGGGTTTGATCTCCAATACCAAAAATAAATTCATTAATTTTTAAAAATCCATTTGCAAATTCTTAAATTAAGGCTTTGTCTACCCTGTTGTCCCAAAGGTTTGTTTTGAGCAAGACGTTGTGCTTTCATTAAAAAGACAGAACACACAAGTAAGTGAAAATATTTTGGGATCTTCACAAAGATGTTTGACTTTCATTTCTTGTGTTTCATGGGGCCAAGGGGGTGGTAGGTTGGGCTGGCCAGCACTTACTTTTATCTGTAAGACCTCTTAACACGGGATTTCTGTAAGCAAGCAGCTGGTTCTTCTGCACAATGAGATTGTAAGGGACACACTGTCACTCCTTGGGCTTCTCTGTTTACAGATTTTAGCCAGCCTTCAGCTGTCACTGCGATGCAGTCCTCATTTACCTTTCCAGCCAGAGGATTCCTGAGTGTTTCATAATAGCTCCACAGCTGGAATGCAGCTGCTTGGGGCGGGGTAAGCATGACTCCTTACAGGTCAGCGGGGTGAGGTAGGGCAGGGAATCTTGGAAGGTTGGGAAAGTCCTTCGTCCTAGAGCCAGAGCTCAGGAATGCGTTGGGGCCTCTGGTGTGAAAATTTTCCAGATGGGGGAAGGAAGGATAAATTTTTGCCCTCTGGGTAGATTCCAGAAGAAGAAAGAAGGAAGAAGAAGACCCAGTAGCCACTGCCGCTGCTTTGGGGAGGCCAACTATTTTGAAATTGCCTTTCAAGAAACAGCATAAATGTTTAAATTGACCTGGAAAACCCTTCTTTTTTGTTTTCCCTACTACAATCCAAGTCTATACCCTTGAACATTAATCAACAGGAGCATTTGCCTGCGATTCTCTCCTCCCTCACCTCTCTCTCTCTCTCTGATTATTATTATTGTTATCTTTGGTTCAGGGAAACTTTTGGAAGCTTTCCCAGGCTGCAGCTATAGAATGTTTCCTGGAAAATGCATAAGAAGTGTCTGTGTTTCCAGATCTCCAGAGGGGGTCGGACGTGTTTTTCAGAGAGACTGAGCTGGGGGCAGCCGGGTCTTCTGCAAGAGTCCAGCCCAGTGAAAGGGCAGACAGCGCCGGAAAGATCTGTGAGCATCCAAAAGTGCTAAAACAAAGGTGTGGTTTAGCGGGCCTGCCTGCTCCTGACCTCCTTCAGCCTTTTATTATCGCAGCTGCCATGATGTCAGTCTGTGAATTAAAGCCCCCGTCTCCAGTGGATATGCTGAGAACAGCTGGGTGCTGGGGTTTGAACTTCATCCTCCAGTCAGCGGCACTTGTCTTTTCTGCCTACCGAACACTCCCAAATTCGGCTGGAGGAGTGCAGAGAGGCCATGCCCACCCAGCAGGCGGCGGCCCCGCCCAGGCGCGGAATGTGACGGACAAAAAGTGTCCTCGGCCTTGGCAGCTCCCAGTGGTGCCCATCGCAGCCCAGGTGCATCTGGGCCCAGAAACGCGCACCACCACCGTCGCGGGCACGTATGCGTCAGAAACGTGTATCCCAAGCCGGAAAGCTATGTAGAGGTGTGCATGCGGGGACCCCGGGTAGCGAGGACCCATCTCTGATAGATGCGACTCTTAAAAACAAATGCAGTGCCGGGTGTGGTGGCGCACGCTTGTATTCCCAGCATTTGGGAGGCTGAGAGTGGAGGAACCGGGTTCTCGGCCAGCCTCAGCTACCTAGTGAGGCACTCCACAACTTAGTGAGACTCTGTTTCAAAATAAAGAATAAAAAATAGGGCTGGGGGTATGAATCGGAGGTAGAATGCCCCTGGGTTTAATCCCCAGTACCACACACACACAAAAAAACAAAAAAACAAATGCAATGCCCTCTTTCTGAAAATACATTATTTTCGGCCTGGATCTCGAGTGAAGGAGGCAGAAATAGCTTCATAAGGGCCCCTGAGGGAGGGCAATGCTACCCCCCCACACACACACACTCTGCAGGGAAGAGGGCGGCTTCTTCCTGGCTACCCAGAGGCCTCAGGAAAAGAGAGAGGCTCAAGAACACATAGGATCCAGCTCTCCTCGCCCCATTAGTTTAAAGACTATTTATTACCCAGTAACACTGTCACCACGGTTGGTTCCTGCAGCAAAATCTCTTTCCTTTCCACCCAGGGACTGGCTTACTCCAGAAAGTATCTCCCCCACAGGCGCAGGGAGGGGAAGGCGCTTAACAACCCAATGATGATAAGCGCCGCTAGCATTTATAGGGGGACCCTTAGGTGCTGGAATCGTGCTAAGTGTTTTAACATGTTATCTAATCTACCCGTAATGAAATGGGCTCAATTATTATCCCCATTTTATAGATGAAGAAACTGAAACTCAGCTGGGCGTGGTGGCACGCGCCTGTAATCCCAGTATTTGAGAGGCTGAGACAGGAGGACAGTGGGTTCTCAGCCAGCCTCAGCAACTTAGTGAGACCCTGTTTCCAAATAAAAAATAAAATAGGGCTGGGGGTGGAGCTGGGAGGTAGAATTCTCCTTGGCTCAATCTCTAGCACCACAAAAAAAAAAAAAAGAAGAGAAAAGAAACTAAAACTCAGTGAGGTTGTAACTTGTGACAGGACACACAGCTGGAAAGTACTGGCCAAAGTTTGAATTTGGGATCGCCTGACTCTAGAGTCTTTCTCAGACATGCTGGGTTCACAAATCTTGACTTATGAAACTGTGTGACTTATACCAAGTTTCTGCACCTCCAGGTGTCCTCACCTGTCTTCACACATTAAATACATAGGATATTGGTAATTTCATATTATGATGTAGCCTTAACCAATCAACCTTCTTCATTCCTTTTTTTTTTTTTTTTTTTTTGCGGTACTGGGGATTGAACTCAGAGGCATTCTACCTCTGAGCTATACCCCCAGCCCTATTTTTTATTCTTTTTTTTTTTTTTTTGCGGTACTAGGGATTGAACTCAGGGGCATTCTACCTCCAAGCTATACCCCCAGTCCTATTTTTTATTCTTTATTTTGAAACCGGGTCTCACTAAGTTGTGGAGTGCCTCACTAGGTAGCTGAGGCTGGCCTCGAACCCGGAACCTCCGGTCTCAGCCTCCCGAATGCTGGGATTACAAGCGTGCGCCACCACGCTCGGCTTCTATTTTTTATTCTTTATTTTGAAACCGAGTCTCACTAAGTTGCGGAGTGCCTCACTAGGTAGGTGAGGCTGGCCGTGAACCCAGATCCTCCGGACTCAGCCTCCTAAATGCTAGGATTACAAGCGTGCGCCACCACTCCTGGCTAGATGCTAGCTTTTAATAATAATCTCACAGTCAATGTTTGATCAGTACTTTGATCAGAACCAAGTTACTTCTCAGATCTTCTTAGATGCTTAGAAGGGCCCGCACATTCCTCCCTGTACAGGTATATTATCTCCCAGTACAGGGGCACATGGTGCTGATGCTGTGACCAAACCTTCTCATTCTTACTCTGTGACTTCTCTGAGCTTACACTGGAATCCCTGTGTCAAGCACACACATTTGCACCAGAGCCAACAAGTCCTGTTTTCTACATTGCCCACTTATTCACTTGCATTTATTAGGGTGCTTCTAGCTTTTGAAATCGTCCAGATATAACCACTTTACTTTCCTTAAAAAATCTTCCAGGTGAGCTGGGCATGGTGGCGCTCACTTGTAATCCCAGTACTTGGGAGGCTGAGACTGGAGGATCCAGGTTCGCGGCCAGCCTCAGCTACTTAGTGAGGCCCTCCACAACTTAGTGAGACCTTGTTTCAAAATAAAGAATAAAAAATAGGACTGGGAGCCGGGCGTGGTGGCGCATGCTTGTAATCCCAGCATGCGGGAGGCTGAGACCAGAGGATCCGGGTTTGCAGCCAGCCTCAGCTACCTAGTGAGGCACTCCGCAACTTAGTGAGACTCGGTTTCAAAATAAAGAATAAAAAAATAGGGCTGGGGGTATAGCTCGGAGGTAGAATGCCCCTGAGTTCAATCCCCAGTACCGCCAAAAAAAAAAAAGAAAAGAAAAGAAAAAATAGGACTGGGGATATACCTCAGAGGTAGAATGTCCCTGGGTTCCATTCCCATTGCCACAAAAAAAAAAAAAAAAAAAAAAGTGTGGTGTGTGTGTGTGTGTGTGTGTGTGTGTGTGTGTATGTGTACTGGGGATTGAACTCAGGGGCATTCTACCTCCAAGCTATACCCCCAGCCCTTTTTATTTATTTATTTATTTTTATTTTATTTTATTTTATTTTTTTCCGGTACTGGGGATTGAACTCAGGAGCACTACCTCCGAGCTATACCCCTATTTTTTATTCTTTATTTTGAAACAGGGTCTCACTAAGTTGCAGAGTGCCTCACTAGGTAGCTGAGGCTGGCCGTGAACCCGGGTCCTCCAGTCTCAGCCTCCCAAATGCTGGGATTACAAGCGTGCGCCACCACACCCGGCTTATTTTTTGTTTTTTTGGAAACAGGATCTTCCTAGGTTGCTGAGTGTCTCACTACATTGTTGAGGCTGTCTTCCAACTCGAGATCCTCCTGTCTCAGCCTCCCAAGTACTGGGATTATAGACATATGCTACCACACCCAATTTATGTATATTATTTATACCCTCCCTTGTTCCAGGTAGAATTCAGTTTATCCCACTCACAAGTAGAAATAGAATAATGTTTGGCCCATTCTGTAGGAGAAAGAACCAGAGCTTTAGAGTCAAATAGTTCTGGGCTCACATTCTAATTTGGCCTCATTTTATGCCTTTTAGTCATTACTTTGTCTGTTAGCATTAGTTTCTCCATCTGTAAAACTGAGATGATAATTACCTGTGTGGCAGACATTGTTAATTGCTATCTAATATATCTATTTCTGCTTGGTGCCCTGAATTTTTGCTTTTATTGGTACATTATCATCTTTTTTTTAATATGATTTTTTTTTTTTTTTTAGGAGTTCACCTACCCCCTGTCCACATGCCTGGGGGAAAATACTAATTAGTCTAAACTTGGTGTCCTCCTCCCCTTGTCAGTGATTTGTTTGGGGACGGACCCATAACCCAGTTTTGGTCAATAAGATGTGTTTGTGTCAATGGAAGGAAGCTGTTCTGGGAAATATTTCCTTGATCTTAAAACATGAGAGGGACAATTGTCCTGTAGTTGGACATTATGTCCTGAGTAATGGCTAGGGCCACAGCAGCCATATTGCCATGCTAGTGGCAGCTACTCAGAGAACTACACCAACACCATAAAGATGACAGATTGAAGGAAACACGCAATGAGCCTTGGTCTTGTGGCACAGTGCAGCTGGATTACTCTGCCCTGGAGCCACCCGCCTCTGGACTATTTTCCGAGAGCATCAGTTCCTTTGTTGTTCAATGGAGGGCCTTTGGATCAATCCAGTAGAACCCAGGTTGCTATGACTTGCAGCCAAAAGCATCCTAACAGATCATCTTCACAGTGTTGTGATGACGAAATGAAACACAGTTAATAAAGAACCCAACAGTAAGCCGGGCGTGCTGGTGCACACTTGTAATCCCAGTACTTGGGAGGCTGAGACTGGAGGATCCAGGTTCGCAGCCAGCCTCAGCCACTTAGTGAGGCACTCTGCAATTTAGTGAGACCCTGTTTCAAAATAAAGAATAAAAAAATAGGCCTGGGGGTATAGCTCAGAGGTAGAATGCCCCTGAGTTCAATCCCCATCTCATAGTAGGTTCCTTGTATATGTGTGTATATGCATTACTGGGAGAGCCCCCCCCCCCTTTTTTTTGCGGTACTGAGGATGGAACCCAGGAGCATTCTACCTCCAAGCTATACCACCAGTCCTATTTTTTTTTTTTTTTTTTTTGTGGTACTGGGGATTGAACTCAGAGGCATTCTACCTCCGAGCTACACCCCCAGTCCTATTTTTTATTCTTTATTTTGAAACCGGGTCTCATTAAGTTGCAGAGGGCCTTACTAGGTAGCTGAGGCTGGCCTCGAACCCGGATCCTCCGGTCTCAGCCTCCCGAATGCTGGGATTACAAGCATGCGCCACCACGCCCGGCTACCAGTCCTATTTTTTATTCTTTTTTTTTTTTTTGCGGTACTGGGATTGAACTCA
>PVLC010014440.1:0-20603 GCA_004027655.1 Graphiurus murinus
AGCCGGGCGTGGTGGCGCACGCTTGTAATCCCAGCATTTGGGAGGCTGAGACCGGAGGATCCCGGTTCGCGGCCAGCCTCAGCTACCTAGTGAGGCACTCCGCAACTCAGTGAGACTCTGTTTCAAAATAAAGAATAAAAAAAAGGGGCTGGGGGTGTAGCTCGGAGGTAGAGCGCCCCTGAGTTCAATCCCCAGTACCGCAAAAAAAAAAAAAAAAAAAAAAGTTCTTAGTTTCTTTGATTTGAGAGAATTCCATTTGAGTTTTGCAGTGAAACTCTGTGACAATAAACACACTTGGTTCCCAGATCTTGGTTTCTATTCTCCAACAAAATAGGAGCTGGGTATGGTGGCACATACCTATAATCCCAGTACTTAGGGAGGGTGAGACAGGAGGATCGCAAGTTAGAGACCAGCCTCAGCAACTTAAGACTTTCAGCAACCTAGTGAGATCCTCTTTCATAAAACCAAAAATAAAAACAGGGCTAGGGGTGTAGCTCAGGGGTAGAACACTCGAGTTCAATCTCCAGCATCACAAAAATAAATTAAAAACAATTAAAAAGGGCTGGGGTATAGCTCGTAGGTAGAATGCCTCTGGGTTCTATCCCCAGGACTACAAGGAAAAATAAACAAACAAAACGGTCTCATGAGGAGCTGGTGATTCCAAAGCTAGGATAGAAAAAATGTAAGATGAGCCTAGAGGATCTTACCATGTCAGAAAGCAAAAAAGTGCTTATGAAAAAAATTAAAAATTGTTACATATTCAAAGGATATAGGAGCCCATTTGATGAGCTCCGAGCTCCCAATAGCCAAAACAACTCAAGCAAAAAAAAAAAAAAAAAAAAAGTAATCACGTTGGATTATTACCCAATAATGAAACACTCACAGACCCATAGTGATACAGACAAACAGCAGGGAAGCAACAACTCTTCCACACCTAAAAATTCCAATCAATAAGTATAGAGGAAACAAGAAAACAGAAAAATCACTATTAGAACGCCAAAGTAATAACTACCACAGGCAAGAGCCACGGATGCATATTAAAGCCAGTGAGTAAGAGTTTAATGAGAAACACTACTTATATGGTCCCAAAGTATCTCTGCAATAATATTTGGTAATTACAAAGGGAACAGAAGAGCTGGGCGGGTGGCCCATGCTTGAAATCCCAGTACTTGGGAGGCTGAGACAGGAGGATTGCAGGCTTGAGGACAGTCTCAGGAAGTAATGAGACTCTCATCAACCTAGTGAGACCCTGTTTCCCAATAAAAATAAAATACAGCTGGGGTCTGGTTTGAAAGTAGAATGCCCCTGAGTTCAATTCCCAGTACCACACACACATGAAAAGGTACCAGTAGTAGGTTTATACTGGAAAATCCTATGTGGCAGGAGGGCATGGTGCTGCACTCTGGTAATTCTAGTACTTGGGAGGCTAAGACAAGGCAAGTTCATGGCAGTCGAACCAACATAGCAAGGCCCTCCACAACTTAGTAAGGCCCTGTTTAAAAATAAAAAAGGGAGCTGGGCGTGGTGGTGCATGCTTGTAATCCCAGCATTTGGGAGGCTGAGACCGGAGGATCCGGGTTCGTGGCCAGCCTCAGCTACCTAGTGAGGCATTCCGCAACTTAGTGAGACTCGGTTTCAAAAATAAAGAATAAAAAATAGGACTGGAGGTGTAGCTAGGAGGTAGAATGCCCCTAGATTCCATCCTCAGTACCACACACACAAAAAAAAAAAGAAAGAAAGGGAAGCTGAGTGATCAGTATATAGGAACTCTCTGTATTCTTTTTCTTTTTTTTTTTTGCGGTACTGGGGATTGAACTCAGGGGCATTCTACCTCCAAGCTATACCCCCAGCCCTATTTTTTTTTATTCTTTATTTTGAAACCGAGTCTCACTAAGTTGCGGAGTGCCTCACTAGGTAGCTGAGGCTGGCCGCGAACCCGGATCCTCTGGTCTCAGCCTCCCAAATGCTGGGATTACAAGCGTGCGCCACCACGCCCGGCTTCTGTATTCTTTTGTAGCTATTCTGTAAGTGTACATTTAAGTTTAAACAAAAGAATGTTAAACTTGAAAAAAAAAAAAAAAAAAAAAAGCCCCAAGAAGCTGGGGTAAAATGAAGAGAAGTTGGAGTGTTCTTCTGCAAATCTTCAAATTCTTTACTTTCCACTCTTGGCATTCCACTACACCTTAAAGGGAGCCCTCCCAACACACACAATTTTATTTTCCTCTCTTTCCAGCTGATTTTTTTTTTTTTTTCTGGAAAAGCTTGAAGTATCTAGCCGGGCGTGGTGGCGCACGCTTGTAATCCCAGCATTTGGGAGGCTGAGACCGGAGGATCCGGGTTCACGGCCAGCCTCAGCTACCTAGTGAGGCAGTCCACAACTTAGTGAGACTCGGTTTCAAAATAAAGTAAAAAATAGGGCTGGGGGTATAGCTCGGAGGTAGAAAGCCCCTAAGTTCAATCCCAAGTACCGCAAAAAAAAAAAAAGCTTGAAGTATCATCATGGTCTTTTTGTTTATCACTTCTTTCTATAGATGGCCTGCTTTACCATTTCTATGTATCAATATGGTTTTTTCCTTCTAATCTATGGGATTCTATTATATCTGTTTCTTATAAAACCACATAGTTGTATAATGGAATTAAACTTAAATTAGTCCTTTCACAAAGGAAACTTTGAGGATCAGAAAAGTTCTTTAACATGCTCACAGTCACAGAGCTAAGTATGACCTTATAATCAATCAACAAATAAGTAAAAACTCAAGTCTCCGATTTGAGTTCATCCACTACTTTCTTCAATATACCATTCTTAGATATCAATGTTAAAATGAGAATAAAAAACCTCAAGGGTCCTTTCAAGCTGACTGCCAATCTGCTAAAATGCAATTTACAAAGTATCTTATTTTTTTCTCTTTTCAACTGCTCCCCCAGAAGCTTTACCCACAGGATGGATGGATAAATATGTAAATATGCCTAATATGCATATATATCTACCTATCTATCTATCTATATATATATGTATATGCATGTGTCCAATATACTTCTTTTTTCCCCCTCTTTTTGTGGTACTGGGGATTGAACCCAGGGGCAGTCTACCTCTGAGCTACACTCCCTGCCCTTTTTACTTTTTGTTTTGAAACAGGGTCTTCTTAGGTTGTTGAGAGTCTCACTACATTGCAGAGGCTAGCCTCAAATCTGAATCCTCCTGTCTCAACCTCCTAAGTACTTGTATTACAGGCATGCACCACCACACTTGGCCCAATGTATTAGGGTAACTGTGCATGAAAAACTATCAATTAACTTTCTGAAATAAACTTTCATAATTTTAGTCTTTTAGGAGTTATTTATCAGAATCCCTTCAAAACTGTATGACATGAAGAAAGCAAAAGCCATCTACGATCAGAGAGATGCAAATCAAAACTACTTTGAGATTTCACCTAACCCCAATCAGAATGGCAATCATCAAGAACTTTACTCAGCTATAAAGAAGAACAAAATCATGTTATTTGCAACTGGGAAATGGATGCAACTGGAAAACATATAAGTGAGATTAGCCAGTCACAAAGAGTAAAGAAGCATATGTTCTCCCTAATATGCGGATGCTAGGGAGAAGATGGGGCATAAGAGGGTCTCCAGATGGAAAAGGAGATACCCTCGATAAGCAAAGAAGTTGATTTAACCGGAGGGGATGGGGGGTGGGGGCGACACCCTAATGTATATCAAGGTTACTCACTAAACTGAACTTGAGAGGGAGGGAGGGTGAGGGAGCAGGGTGGGAATTTGGGGAAAGGGTCAAATGAGAAATGTGGGCACATATGTTGTTATCAATCTGTACCTAACAAAGATGTATGCTTACAATGCACAAATAAAAAAAAAGAACACAACAACAAATGCTGGCAAGGGTGTGGAGAAGTGGGAACCCTAATACATTGCTGGTGGGATTGCAGATTAGTGCAACCACTTTGGAAAACAATATGGAGGATCCTTAGACAAATGATAATGAACCTGCCATATGATCCAGCAATACCACTTCTGGGTATCTACTCAAAAGAATGGAAACCAAACTAGCAGACCAATGATTGTGTATCTATGTTTATAACCGCACAATTCACAATTGCCAAACTATGGAACCAGCCAAGATGTCCATCAACAGATGGATAGGTTACAAAACTATGGGATATGTACATAATGGAATTTTACTCAGTCATAAAGAAGAACAAAATTGCCGGGCGTGGTGGCACACACTTGTAATCCCAGTACTTGAGAGACTGAGACCAGAGGATCCAGGTTCGTGGCTAGTCTCAGCTACTTAGTGAGGCTCTCCGCAAATTAGTGAGACCCTGTTTCAAAATAAAAAATAAAAAATAGGACTGGGGGTATGGGGGGTATAGTGTGGAAGTAGAATGCCCTTAGGTTCAATCCCAGTACTGCAAAAAAAAAAAAAAAAGAAAACAACAACAAAGTCATGTCATTTGCAGGGAAATGGATGGAACTGGAAAACATTATGCTAAGTGAGATTAGTCAGTCACAAAAAGTAAAAAATCGTATGCTCTCCTTAATATGCGGAAGCTAGAAAGTAGGATATAAGAGGGACACTATATGAAGGAAGAGAAACCTTAGATGAGTAAAGAAAGTGGCTTAACTGAAGGTGATGGTGGGGTGGGGTGGGGGGGCACCCTAATGCACATGATGTACTTTCATAAACATATCAAAGTCAATCACTAAACTGAACTTGAGGAGGGAGAGCGAGGGAGGGGGCAGGAATTGGGGAAGGGTTAAATGAGAAATGTGTGCATGTATGCCTTTACCAGCTTGTACCTAACAAAGATGTATGATTACAATGCACCAATTTAAAAAAATAAAAAAAAGTCATCTAACAGAAGAGGGAAGGATCATAGGTTCTAGCAAAAGAGCTCCAAATGATATTAGGTTCCATACTTTTCCAAATATCTGTGATAGAAATATCGCAGGGTAAACTATGTGTAGTTTAAAATTAATAATGGCTCTTAGATCACTCTGAATGCTTTTCAAAACAAGAAGATAAGTATGAGGGAATTTTCATAAATGAATGTATCTTACTTTGCCAATAAGAGCAGGAATGTTCATAGAATTTGTTGCAAATCCCATGCCATATGCCATAGCAGCTTCTACTCCCAAGAACCTTGCTACCAGCTTCTCTAGTTCTTCATGCTTGTCCAGGTTTCCTGTGTGAAAAAGTTACAAAGTCAGTATCATGAGATCCTGAATTTAGAATTACTCACCACTTTATAAAAAGCCAATCTATGTTTTGTAACTTTTTCTAAGTTCTACAAAAGAGTCAATATAATGAACAATGAAGGCTTATAAAGAACACAAAAGTTAAATAAATAAACTCAGATATAGCACCTCTGGTGAAAGAGGATTGTCAACAATTTCATGCTTGTACCTGCCAGTTCCAGCTCTAGGACTTAAGAGGCCTAACAAAATATGCTTTTGATGTCACCTGCTATGCATAACAATGTACCTGGCCGGTTGTAAAGACAGAATATGTAGGGAGGCGGGGCTCTGGAAGTTAAGAGACTGCAGGTAGAGGGAAGACAACTCAGCAGTTCTACACATAGGGGAGTACCAGACATGTAAGTTAAGTCATCTTGGACCCTTTATCCTGAGACGTAATGACCCATTTGATACCACATGGGGATAAGATAGCATCAAGCCCTCCCTCAATTGCAGAATCACAGGCAAATAAATTTCTGTTGTTTTAAACCACTAAGTTTTGGAAGGTTTGTTATGCACTTTCTCTCATTTTGATCGAAATAGTAAACTTGTACCATGTTATGGTTTGGATACAGAATGTCCCCAGAAAAGCTTTTATGTTGGTAATAGACCAATGTTCAGAGATGAAATAATTGAATCAGGGCTCTAACCTTAACAAGAATTAGTCTAATTGATGGATTAATAAGTTCAATGGATTTACTGGGCTGTAAACACAGGCAGGTTTGGGACAGTTAGAGGAGGTAGGTGACTAGGGTGTGGCCTTGGGGACCACGTATGTCCCAGGTTTCCTGGGACTTGGGGAAGAATACTGAGTGATTGCTAATGGGTATTGGGTTTCTTTCAGGGAGAATAAAAATTAGATTGTGGTGATAGTTGTACAGCTCTGTACAAAAAACAGTAAAGTGTGCATTTTATTTTATTTTTTTTGCGGTACTGGGGATTGAACTCAGGGGCATTCTACCTCCGAGCTACACCCCCAGCCCTATTTTTTATTCTTTATTTTGAGACCGGGTCTCACTAAGTTGCGGAGTTCCTCACTAGGTAGCTGAGGCTGGCCGCGAACCCGGATCCTCCGGTCTCAGCCTCCTGAATGCTGGGATTACAAGCGTGCACCACCACGCCCGGCTAAGTGTGCATTTTAAAATAGGCAAAATACATGGATATGAATTATACCTCAATAAAGCTATTAAAAAAGAAGCAAAAAGTAACACAGACTCTACCTTATTCCTATCCTTCCTAAATTAGCAAGTCATTTTATCTTTTCTTACCTTCACAAGTAAAATACATTGTTCTGGACACAAATATAAAACTGTGTATATACC
Organism: Graphiurus murinus; assembly: GCA_004027655.1. Lineage (NCBI taxonomy): Eukaryota > Metazoa > Chordata > Mammalia > Rodentia > Gliridae > Graphiurus > Graphiurus murinus. The sequence continues at coordinate 6,573 of PVLC010014440.1, forward strand.
ACGCCAGGTTGAAAGTGGTGTAAGGTAAAGTTTACACAGACAGCATCTACATGAGAGAGCGGGAGGGAGAGAGAGACAGAGACAGAGAGACACACACACATGGACAGAGGGAAAGGGAGAAAAGAAAGAAGGAGGGGACAGAAGGAAGAACAATTATAGAATACTAGGGGTTTATAAATAGGCATTCCTGAAAATGAGAACTAAGAAAATGCTTAAGAAAGTGGCACAGAATCAAGAGGATATGATTCTTCAGTTTGTAAGGATCCACACCAAGGACCAAAACAGCACATTAAAATCATCCAACCAACTAGGCATGGTGGCACACTCCTGTAATCTCAGTACTTAGAAGGCTGAGGCAAGGATTGCAGGTCCTAGGACAGTCTCAACAAGTAGCGAGACTCTCAGTAACCCAGAGAGACTCTGTTTCAAAATAAAAAATAAAAAGGGCTGAGTGTGTAGCTCTGAGGTAGAACACTCCTGAGTTCAATACCTACCAAAATAAATAAATATTAAAAATAAAATACAAGACAAAGTAAGCATTTGGATACTTAAAACTCTAGCTCTGAGCCGGATGTGATGGCACACGCTTGTAATCCCAGCATTTGGGAGGCTGAGACCAGAGGATATGGGTTTGCAGCCAGCCTCAGCTCCGCAACTTAGTGAGACCCTGTTTCAAAAATAAAGAATAAAAAATAGGGCTGGGGGTATAGCTTGGAGGTAGAATGCCCCTGAGTGCAATCCCCAGTACCACAAAAAACAAACAAACAAACTCTAGCTCTGTATCAGTATCACATACTCCTGAGTTAAGAATCAAATGCAGTAGCTGGCCAAACACAGCTTATACTTACCAATTTCTTGCCTAGTGCTGCACACTCCAACTCCATACTCCTCTAGGACTTTGGCAGCTGCTTCTTGACATGATCCAGTGTTCCGTGCAAATCCAAGATAGTTATAGGAACCCATGTTTATAACACCTTTAATTATATTCCCTGTATACCTGTGTTTCAATAGAATAAAACAACGAAACTCATGAGCAAATCCAATATTTAAATGTGATAGTAAGTGCACTAGCAACACAAAAGGAAGCACCATGTATGGGAAGCAAAGAAAACATGTTCTGTGTGAAAAGAAGATCAAAGTCACTACCAACTACAGAAATGGAGGATACAACAAGATGCCAATTTTCACTCATCAACAGAGATGAAGATTTAAAAACGGATGATAAACAGTGTTGTCTACCTGGTGGAAGCTCAATCAACCTGGGCCCCTAAGGACAGAAAACATGGTTCAAAGGCCCCAACAACAAGGTGGACAGGAAATGTGCAAAAGAAATAAACTGCTTTTGCTTTAACTTCCTGGGATTTGGGGTTATCAACACAGACTGACTTAACCCAAAAGCCTAAACCATGACACAGGTATACTGTAGAATACTAGGTAGTCACTACAAATAAAGAACTTGTTGCCAATATACAAATGAAAAGATGGTACCAATATGTTAACAAGTAAAAGCAGCAAAGCAAGCTTGGTATGATGATGCATGCCTGTAATCCCAGTACTTGGGAAACTGAGAATTGTGGATTTGAGGACAGCCTCCACAATGTAGCAAAGACCTTGTTTCAAAATAAAAAGGGCTGGGTGTTTAGCTCAGAGGCAGAATACCTAGTACAAAAAAAAAAAAAAAAAAAAAAAAAAAGAATATAAGAAGTTTTAGCCAGGGGTGGTGGCACAAGCCTGTAATCCCAGTACTTGGGAGGTGAGAGAGAAGGATCACAAGTGAAAAGCCAGTGAACAGTAACTAATGGAGACCCTGTTTCAATACAAAGAGTTGGGGGGCAGGGGTAAACTCAGTGGCATAACCCCCTGGGTTCAATCCCCAGAAGGAAAAAAAAAAAAATATAAAGTTTTCTAAAATTATTCAACCCCTTTAAGTAAAAATAATCCACATCAATCATTAATCAAAATAAGCACAAATAAATTCAGATCCTGTACTCGATTCTATTAAGTGGTATGATGGAAAGAATAGTTTTTCAGTTTTTAAAAATAAGTCGCTGGGCGTGGTGGCGCACGCTTGTAATCCCAGCATTTGGGAGGCTGAGACTGGAGGATCCGGGTTCATGGCCAGCCTCAGCTGCTTAGTGAGGCCCTCCGCAACTTAGTGAGACCCTGTTTCAAAATAAAGAACAAAAAAATGGGGCTGGGGCTGTAGCTCGGAAGTAGAATGCCCCTGGGTTCCATCCCCAGTACCGCAAAAAAAAAAAAAAAAAGGTCAAATTTTGTTCTCAACTATATTCCAAATGTAACAGAAAAATGTATTTAAAAAATCTCAATAAGGGTTGGGTATGGTGGCACACACCTATCATCCCAGTACATGGGAGGCTAAGACAGGGAGGATCAAAGGTTTGAGGTCAGCCTGAGCAACCTAGCAAAACCCTATTTCAAAATAAAAAATAAACTAGGGCTGGGGTTATAGCTCAGAGGTAGAATGCCTCGGGGTTCGACCTTCAATACCAAAAAAAATTTTTTTAAATCCCAATAAGGATTGGGGATATGCTCAGTGGTAAAGCAATTGCCTAGCACGTGTGAGACCCTGGGTGATTCAATCTCTAGCACTGCTAAATAAATAATAATAATGAAAAATTTAAAAAACCGTAACAGCTGGGCATGGTAGCGCACGCATGCCTATAATCTTAGTAACTTGGGAGACTGAGACAGGAGGATCGCAGGTTCGTGACCAGCCTTACTAACTTAGCAAGGCCTTCAGCAATTTGGTAAGACCCTATTTCAAAATAAAAAATATGCAAGGCATGGTGGTGCACGCTTGTAATCCCAGTACTTGGGAGGGTGAGACAGGAGGGTTGCAGGTTCAAAGACAACCTTAGCAAGTAGTGAGATTCTCATCAACCTAATGAGACCCTATTTCAAAATAAAAAAGATAATAAAAGTAGGGCTTGGAGAGTCGTTCAAAGGTAGAATGCCCCTGAATTCCATCCTCAGTACCACACAAACACAATAAAAAAAAAATAAGCCGGGTGTGGTGGTGTACGCTTGTAATCCCAGCATTTGGGAGACTGAGACCGGAGGAACCGAGTTCGCCGCCAGCCTCAGCTACCTAGTGAGGTCCTCCGCAACTTAGTGAGACTCTGTTTCAAAAAATAAAGAATAAAAAATAGGGCTGGGGGTGTAGCTCGGAGGTAGAATGCCCCTGAGTTCAATCCCCAGTACCGCAAAAAAAAAAAAAAAAATAGAGGTGTGGGTATAGCTCAGAGGCAGAATGTCCCTGGGTTCAATCCCCAGTATCCTAAAAATACCATAACAATGAACATACAAGGAAATCATACTGTATTTTGGATCCTTAATGCTACTCCTGTTTTGGGTGAATACTCAATTTGTAATATTTTCTCAAAAGAAGAAATTCTTTTGTTGTTGTCACGAAGTAATTTCCCAATGGAGACTCACTTGAATGACCAGTTGTAATCATGAGACTGCCTCTCCATGATGTCCACTTTGGCTCCTGGCACGCTGCAGATGGGTCGATTCCAATTGTCTCTGATTCTCATGTAGAGGTTCCTTGTATAGAAATTTTCAAAATCCTGATACAATGACACAAAGTCCTGCCAACAAAATGTACTATCAATTTAACTGTTACCTTAAAAACAAATTTTACAACTTCCCTTTTCACGCTGCAAGAGCACCTGCGGTTATATTTATTTAACCAATCTATCAGGAGAGATAAATTCTCTATGCATATTTTAACACAACTCTTATTAATCGGGTAAAAGTTACTCAACTTTGATGGCTGACTGATAATATGTGGTTTCAAATAGTTGACTACATGAATGAGGACTCAAGGAATCTAACTTAGCAAAGCAGGCCTTGTAAAAATAAAATTTAGTTGGACGATTCTGTCATTAAATGTTTCCCTTCCCAATAATATCAAAAGACTGCTCTTCAATCTTCACTACCAATAATAGGGGAAAATGCCATAAACACTACTACAATTCCTGTTTCAAACAAGAAAAATATTTCCAAGATTAAGATTCTAGCCTCAGCCAGGGGTGGTGGCTCACGCTTGTAATCCCAGTACTTGGGAGGCTGAGACAGGAGGATCGCGGGTTCAAAGCCAGCCTCAGCAACTTGGCAAGGCTCTCAGTAACCTAGTGAGAACCTGTTTCCAAATAAACAAAATCAGGCTGGGGATGGAGCTTGGAGGTAGAATGCCTCTAGGTTCAATCCCCAGTACCAAAAAAAAAAAAAAAAAAATTCTAGCCTCTGCATATTTTCAAGGATTAAAATGAAATAAATCCAAAGAAAAAATGATAAACAAGAAATACTAAAAGATAGTAATAAGAAAACTTCCACCATGGCTTTTCTCCTCCTGGAAGGAATTAAGAAAGTACATTCTGAGCCAGGCATGGCAACATTTGCCTGTAATTCCAGTACTTGGGAGGCTGGGACAGAAGGAGAGCAGGTTCAAGACTAGCCTCAGCTACTTAGTGAGACTCTATTTAGAAGCAAAAAATAAAAAGGGCTGGAGGGGGGGGGGTGTAGCTTGAAGGTAGAATGCTCCTGGGTTCCATCCTCAGTACCCAAAACAATAACAACAACAACAAAAAAGTATGTTGTGAAAGTGAATTCCCATGCCCATGGACTTATAGTCTCCCTTTCCTCTCTGAAATTAAACTAAAATTTAAGTCCATAAAGAACTGAAATGGATATATAATTCTATGCCCAGCATCCTATGACTCCTGCACATGACCAGACCACATGAGATCTAATTCCAACTCTTCGAAGTTAAAGGGTAAATGAAAAAAGAAATACAGTTTATTATAGTCAGTACACCACTGAACTTCTAGCCCTCAGATCTGGGGCTTGATACCAATCTAAATTAACCTGCTAAATAAACTAATCAAATTTTTAAAAGTTTAAGCCTCATTCTGTATAAGATTTTCATGGCTAAAAAAAGGGCTACATAAAACTCTAAAATTAACCTTCTATTGAACTAGAATTCTAAAGCACCCCCTAAATAAGGCTCAGAGATAATCGCCTTAAATACAGCCAAGCAGAGTCAGAGAGTATTCTAAGAATTTGCAGTACCTATTCCCTCCCTCCCTCCCTCTCTCTTTTTTTTTTTTTTTTTTTTTTGTGGTACTGGGGATTGAACCCAGGGACATTCTACCTCCAAGCTACACCCCCAACCCTATTTTTTATTCTTTATTTTGATATTTTGAAACAGGGTCTCACTAAGTTGCAGAGGGCCTCATTAAGTAGCTGAGGCTGGCCACAGACCTTGGATCATCTAGTCTCAGCCTCCCAAGTACTGGGATTACAAGCATGTATCACCACACCGGGCAACCATTTCTCTCTTAATTCATTCTAATATTTACCTTTCCTAAGGCTAGAAAATAGCCATATATCATGAGTCATTTGCCTTATTTATTTATTTTGTGATACTGGGGATTGAACCCAGTGCATTCTACCTCTGAGCTACAACCCCAAATCTACCTATTTATTTATTGACTGATACTGGGGGTGGAACCTAAGAGCATTGTACCTCCAAGGTACACCCTCAGCCCTATTTTTATTTTTATTTTTAAACAAGGTCTCACTAGGTTGATGAAAGTCTCCCTAGTTGCTGAAGCTGTCCTTGAACCTGCCCATCCTCCTAAGACTGCCAAGTACTTGGGATTACAGGTATGCGCCACCTTGCCCAGCTCATTTGCCCTTTTCAATAATCTCCTCTTCCAACAAGAACACTAGCTGAATAAAAGAGAGACTTCTAAATTCTAATTAAAGACTTTTCTTTGGCTCTTTTTCATCACACATTTATTTCCCAAAAGAAAAAACAAGCAAGTTGTCTCCAATCAGTTTCAACTATCATCAAATAGGGTAATAGAGCTAATTCTTCTAATCAACCACAGTACTGATTTCATTTTTTTTTACAACAAAAGGATAGTTTCAGCTAAATTACTTTAACACTGCATGTTAATGTTCAAGATATTAATTCAAATACTTGAAAGAACTATTTCCTCACAGAAAATTCTTATTAGCAACAAAGAGCAGTATTTTTTGTTTTTACTATACATGAGGAAAAAAATGGTCCAGATACCAGAAGGGTTATCAAACCCCAAGACAGAAAAGGTCTGAGTATAGAAGAGGTAAATCTCCACCCCTCACCTTGGGTAAACAGCGACAACCAGTGCCATAGCTGTCTGTGCTTAGGAGGGAGGAACAGGTGGGACCTCCTCAACAGTGAAGTGCTACTCCACCACCAGGGATCACCATTTCCTTACAACCACAACAAGAGGACAACGAAGCCCCCAGGCAGAACACACAACCACAGACTGAAGAAGCAGTCACAGCTAGGGATGTGAGAGACCAAAAGCAGGTAGGACAGAATGGCAGAAGATAGGAACTCAGGCCAAAGTTTTAGCTTCCTTTTACTCCCTAGCTGAGTTTTAGGATAGCTCCTTTGCCTATATTTAGAAGTTTGGGTAGAGAGATCTGAAAGGCAGCTAACCAAACTCCCTGCAGTTTAGCAATGAAGAAAGGGGGCAGGAGAGGCATCATTATTTGTGATTCCTGCTCTAGACAAGAGAAGTGTCTATTTTCCAAAAATGTCTTCTACACAATATTCTAGTGCTAAGGTTAAAATTGGGGGTTTATCTTTTCATTCATTCATTCACTCATTCAAATATATCTTAGTGAATATTTGATATATGTTAAATTCTTTGTGAGGATATATTAAAGAACAAAGCAGTTTTCTTTGTAAACAATGACACCCTCACTATCCCTGCCCCCATTCCTCATCCCTACCTCCCTAGTTTAGTCACTGTGAAATGACATTAGTCAGGCCCAAACTAATACTCTGCATCAACCTAACAATCATAATGCTCAGTCATTGAACAAAGGTTTACTAAGCAAAATCTTCAAGGCAAGCCGGGCGTGGTGGCGCACGCTTGTAATCCCAGCATTCGGGAGGCTGAGACCGGAGGATCCGGGTTCGTGGTCAGCCTCAGCTACCTAGTGAGGCACTCCGCAACTTAGTGAGACCCTGTTTCAAAATAAAGAATAAAAAATAGGGCTGGGGGTAGAGCTCAGAGGTAGAACGCCCCTGAGTTCAATCCCCAGTACCGCAAAAAAAAAAAAAAATCTTCAAGGCACTTAGCTGGGCATGAGGGCTAAAATGCGTAAGAACAACCTCTACACCCCCAAGATCTCTTAGTGTACAGAAGAGGCACACGAATAAATACTGCATAATACATCCTACAGAGGATGTTTACCCAGAGATGGAGAGCATACCTAACTGGTCAATGAGACTACCAAAGAGTCAAGTTCAAGAACCCTTAAGGACGTACTCTTCATGGACTTTTTCTTTTCTTTTCTATTTTTGGATTGAACCAAGGGGCATTCTACCCTCAGCCCAATTTTATCTTTAAAGGATCCGGGTTCGAGGCCAGCCGTAGCTGCTTAGTTAGGCCCTCCGCAACTTAGTGAGACTCTGTTTCAAAATAAAGAATAAAAAAATAGGGCTGGGGCTGTAGCACAGAGGTAGAATGCCCCTAGGTTCCATCCCCGGTACCACAAAAAAAAAAAAAAAAAAGAAGCCGGGTGTGGTGGCGCACGCTTGTAATTCCAGCATTTGGGAGGCTGAGACCAGAGGATCTGGGTTCACGGCCAGCCTCAGCTGCTTAGTGAGGCCAGCCTTAGCTGCTTAGTGAGGCCCTCCGCAACTTAGTGAGACCCTGTTTCATTATTTTGAATAAAAAAATAGGGCTGGGGGTATAGCTCAGAGGTAGAATGCCCCTGAGTTCAATCCCCAGTACCACACACACACAAAAAGAAGAAAAAATAATACCTAATTGACACTACACGCTAGAATGTTGGGTTTTAAGTACTCGTTAAGCAATTTCTAAACTCAAGAGAAAAATTCAAATGCATAGATTCACTGATCAGGGATTACTGAAGACCTAGAGTCAACTCAATAATTAGCCAATAAATATCTTTGATTAAGTTTGTTTATAGTGAGCCTTCTAGAAAACATACTCCACTGCTTAAAATTAGTAGGTGCCACCTACTCTAGTGCCTATGTAGGCCTTCCTTAGGATCACAGGGAAAAGGATGGTGGGTGCTCCCACTTCAGGATTTGACTTTCCAACGACTGTCCATGTTTAAGTGTGATTTTGTCCCAAAACAGATGTCTACTTACTTTTATATGACAATGATAAGGATGGTGAAAAAACACAATAGAGCAAGAGTTCCCAGTTACTGAGTATTTATGATACACAGGGTACTTGCCAAGTACTTTATGCATAAATATCTATCTACATTCCTAAATATCTCTGTATCCTCTTACACAGATATCCTTTCTCTCATTTTCAGAAAGGCTAAATGGCTTTTCCAATTAGGGAATTAGCAGAGCCAGAGCCAGAAATGGAACCAGGACTTCTAATTCTATACTATGCTCCTATCCCCAGTGCCACACAGCTTCTCATTCTGAGATACTGCTAAACCAAACTGAAATACTTCAACAGCATTCAAAGCACTTTAAGACCACTATGCTACAGGCCTTCCACTCTTCTCTTATGGTCTGCTTGTGGCCAGCACACACATAACTAGCCCCCTAGAGAGAGAGACAGATGAACATGAACATGCACACGTACATATGCGCGCACGCGCGCGCACACACACACACACACACACACACACACGGAAGGCTAAAACATATTTTCCAGACATCCATATCATCGGGTTGTGAATGTGATGTAGATTCTACCAGTGAAGAACATACAAGGATTTGAAGGCAGAGGCCACCCTTTTTTGCACTAGCATAGAAGCATGATCTAGCAGGCCTTCATGCCCGCAGTATAGCTAGATTCCATGTTCCATAGCCCGAACGGCAATCCCTGGATACTTGCAGCAGGAACAGTTCCTAATCTAGGGTGGCTGCTTAGCTGCGGAAGGAATGCCTTCTCCTCACGACTCCATCCCTCCCCAATAGTAAACACTTAATTCCCTGTTTAGTGGCCTACATGATTTCAGTTAACTGCACTTAAACTGGACAATTTCAGCTTCACATTCACTGCAATTACTGTTGAGAGATAAATATTTAATAATCTATCAGTACTTATTTGTCTAAGTCACACAACTGTTAGATGATATAGCTAAAACTCAAATTCTAGCACTATTTCAGATTAGTGATATTAGCAGTAGTTCTATCACTAATTTCAGGAAAAATTCTCAGCATCAGGCAGGGGCAGGGACAGCGGCACACACTTGTAATTCCTGAGGCAGGAAGATGGTCAACTTCAAGGCCAGCCTGGGCAACAGAGCAAGACCCTGTCTTAAAACTAAATTTTAAAACAGGCTGGGAATGTAGCTCAGTAGTAGAGCACTTGCCTAGTATGTACAGGACGCAAGCTTCAATCCCTAGTATTGCAAACAAACAAAACCAAAATTCTCAAGGTCAGCTGTAAGTTAATAATTTTTATTTATTTTAGAGTCTAGGTGTTGTGGTTTGGATCTTAAACATATCCCAAAGGCCCAAAGGCCCACATGCAAAAGGTTTAGTTGCTAGCCTGTGGCAAGGAGGTGGGGCCTCAGAGAGGAAAGTTATACAGCTGGGGCATGCCCTTGAAGGCACTATTAGGACCCTAGCTGCCCCGATGCCATGAGGTGAGCAGCTCTGCTTCACCAACTGCTTCCTACCCTGGTGCCACAGAGCCAACAAGGCCAACCAACTGTGGACGAAACCTCTGAAACCCTGAGCCAAAATAAACAGTTCCTCTTTTTAAGTTGCTTAAGTATCTTGCCACAGCAAAGGGAAGGGGACTAGCACACTATGGCACATATCTCAATATATCAAAGGACAAAATTTCTTTTAAACATGAACATTTGAGGCAAACAATATTGTTTGCTGGCTGGATAAAAAGCTTAGAAAAGACGTCCAGAAATGTTTCAGTGCCTTCTCAACATGAAGATGATTTAAAGTTCTACCCTTGACCTACTATGCCAAGTGCAGGGGGAAAAAAGGTGGGAGAGAGAGAGAGAGAGAGAGAGAGAGAGATAGATAGATTGTGTGTGTGTGTGTGTGTGTGTGTGTGTGTGTGTGTGTGTGTGTGTTACTGGGGATGATGGAACCCAGGGGCCTTCTATCTCCGAACCACACCCCCAGCCCTATTTTATTTGAGATAGGGTCTCACAAAGTTGCTGAGGTTGGTTTCGAACCAGTAATTCTTCTGTCTGAGCCTCCCAAGTACTGAGATTACAGGAGTGTGCCACCATGCCCATCTTACATAGTCCTTAAAGAACAAATTTATATCAAAATCACAAAGAGCTTTACTACTATTCAAAACCTAGCTATGTAAAGAAAAACAAGATGGAACAAATAAAAATCTGCAAATGATAGTATAACATATTCAGAGTTTTACAGACACTTTAATATGGCATTCTTTTTTAAAAAACAATATTCTCAGCAGGGTGTGAGCCCTTGGGAAGTTGAAACAAGAGGATCACAAGTTTGAGGCCAGCCTTAGGAATTTGGCAGGACTCTGTTTCAAGATAAAATAAAGCTAAGTATAGTGGCACACACCTGTAATCCTACTACTTGGAAGGCTGAGATAGGAAGATTGCAGGTTCCAGAAAAGCCTCAACAATTTAGCGAGATTCTCAGCAACCTAGTGCGACCCTGTTTCAAAATAAAAAATAAAAAGGACTGGGAGTGTGGCTTGGAGGTAGAACGCCCTTGGGTTCAATCCCCAGTACCACAAAAAACAAACAAAAACAGTTTGAAGCAATAATATGTACAAATCCTCCATTCAATAAAGTGGTATTATTATTATTATTATTATTATTATTATTATTATTATCATCATTATTGTTTTGGTACTAGGGATACACCTTCAAGCTACAACTGTAACCCTCCTCCCTTTTTTTAAACAGGGTCTTGCTAAATTGCTGAGGGATTCACTAACTTAACTGAAAATGGCCTCAAACCTATGATCTTCCTCTCAGTCTCCCAAGTACTAGTATTATAGGTGTACACCATGACGCCTGGCTTTAAAGTATCATTCTTTTTTTTTTTTTTTTTTTGCAGTACTGGAGATCGAATCCAAGGGCATTCCATCTGTGAGCTACATCCCCAGCCCTAATTTCTAGTCTCTACTTTGAAACAGAGTCTCACTAAGTTATATAGGGTCTCACTAAGTAGCTGAGGTTGGCTACAAACCTGTAATCCTCCTGTCTCAGCCTCCCAAGTACTGGGATTACAAGTGTGCGCCACCACACCCAGCTTAAAGCATCGTTTTTAATAAGAAGATTCAATTAAGAAAATCTTATATTGAATGCTTCAGCTAATTTAAAAACACCAAAACAAAATACCAAACATAAAATCCTGCCCATCAAAGGAGGTAAAAGTTTAGTGGAAACCAGGTAAACCCCACACAGGGATGGAGGAATAAAACTAGAACATGCATTAACTTGCAGCAGGAGGAACAGGCTGTGATAAGCACTCTGATTGCAAATCTTGGGCTTCTCAAGATCTCAAGATAAAACTGCAGGGTCTAAAAGGAAAATGAGCCGGATTGTAATCCAAGTACTTAGGAGGCTGAGACCAGAGGATCTGGGTTCGAGGCCAGCCTCAGCTACTTAGTGAGGCCCCCCCTGCAACTTATTGAGACTCTTTCAAAAATAAAGAATAAAAAATAGGACGAGGGGTGTAGCTTGGAGGTAAAATGTCCCTGAGTTCAATCCCCAGTACCAAAAAAAAAAAAGTAAAAGCACTATAGCCTCTATGACAAAGCTATTCTCTTAAGAGCTGAGAGATGGTGGCCATGTATGGACACAGACATCCCTGGAGAGAAAGGCCAAGTGATTTATGCTTGCTCTGCATTCAGACTAGCACACTAGTCTCTGAGACACATGAGCTAAGTGAAGATGATGAATACAATCCCTAGGGAAATGTTTTACTTGAACTCCACAGGTCAGACACCAGGGCAGGGCTCTGCTTTCCTGAGGCCCAGCTTACTTCATCCATGTAAAAACAGGCACCAGATATAATGCAGGGAAACAATTTCTTAACATGCATTAACAATTCTTATAACAATCTAAACTTAACTCACCATCATCATTCATATTATAGACCTAAATTCTATTCCTCTAGAAATCTACAATATGTACAGATCCATGCCCTTTCTTTTTACTGTCATATTTTATTAGGTCAAATCATATGAAATTGTCAATTTGGTAATTTAAAAATGGCTACAAGCTGGTTATGGTGGTGCACACCTGTAATTCCAATCTTTGGGAGACTGAGACAGGAAGATCCCCAGGTTCAAGACCAGCCTAAGTGATATAGTGAGACTCTTCAGCAACCTAGCTAGACTGTTTTCAAAAACAAAAACAAGAAAGCAAAAAAGGGTTGGGGGTATAGCCAGAAGGTAGAATGCCCCTGGGTTCAATTCCAAGTACCACAAGGAAAAAAAAAAAGGTCACAAGCAGGGCATGGTGATGCATATCTCTAATCCCAGTGCTTAGAAGGCTGAGATAAGAGGATCACAGATTTGAGGCCAGCCTCAGCAATTTAGCAAGACCATCAACAATTTAGCAAGACTCTGTTTCAAAAATTCAAAAACTACAAAAGTGCTGGAGGTATAGCTCCAAGACAGAACACCCCAGGGTTCAATCCCCAGTACCATACACACAGAAAAAGCATTATACAGCTAGAAGTATTTATTTAATAAACCAATGATTGCCTTTACCTGTATTTAATTTAACAAGGTAACTTTTGAAAGAGGGTTAATTAAGAATTTTCCCTACTATTCATGTAAGTCATCCTACTGTTTGTTCTTTCCTGTTTTTAGAGACAGGAGGTTACTTCCTTGCTGTGTCTATGCTGCTCATGAGAGCATAAAATCAGATTTCAGGATTTAGGATAATTATTTTCCCTAGATCTAAAACTGACTCACACACACACACTCCTGATCATGAATACTTCATAAAACTCAAAAATTTTCCTTGTTATTATTTAGAACCACTCACAAAATCATCCATATCTTAAACATTGACCATGTATCTACTACATGCCAACTACTTTTCTAGGCTGGGAGAGAGCAATAAACAAGAAGATAATCATCTCTGCCCTAGTGTAATTTATATTTTGATAGAAGAGATACTAAATCAGATCAATGTAGAAAATAAAAAGTATGTTAATGAAAAATACAAATGGAGCCGGGCGTGGTGGCGCACGCTTGTAATTCCAGCATTCGGGAGGCTGAGACCGGAGGATCCGGGTTCGCGGCCAGCCTCAGCTACCTAGTGAGGCACTCCACAACTTAGTGAGACCCGGTTTCAAAATAAAGAATAAAAAATAGGGCTGGGGGTGTAGCTCGGAGGTAGAATGCCCCTGAGTTCAATCCCCAGTACCGAAAAAAAAAAAAAAAAAAAGAAAAATACAAATGGAAACCAAAGCAAGCACTAAAGGGGGATGTATGATGCTGGAGTCACGTAGAACAGAAGACCACAAGGAAGTGAGGAAACAATCCATGGGATGATCTGGAGGAAAAGCTCCCCAGCAGGACAAACGGCAAGTGTGATTCAGTGAGGCAGGAGGGTACCTTCTGTGCTCAAGGATTGCAAAGAGGCCAACAGACAGCAAGGGGCTGAGTAGGAGGAGACGCCATCAGGGTGGAATTGGAATGGAGGCTGGTAACAAGTGCTTGCATTTGGACTTGCTAATGGACTATGCATGGTGTATGGCAGAAAGAAGAAGGAAGGGTAATTCCAGTTCAAGTTTTTAGCCTAAGCAACTGGCAGAAGAGATTTGCCATTCATGAAATGGAGAAGACAGCTAGCTGGTTATGATGAGGTAGCTTAGAAGTGGAATGTGAGGTAGAAGGAGGTATCGGGAGAATTCATAAAAATATAGTTTTTAGCCTTTTAAAAAATCTGGAGCCGGGCGTGGTGGCGCACGCTTGTAATCCCAGCATTCGGGAGGCTGAGACCGGAGGATCCGGGTTCGCGGCCAGCCTCAGCTAC
>PVLC010014440.1:20703-39434 GCA_004027655.1 Graphiurus murinus
AAAAAAAAAAAAAAAAAAAAAAAAAAAAAAAAATCTGGAGAGTGTTAATCCAAAACTCCACCCCTTGGGAGTTTTTCCTTTGGTTCGGCCCAAGAGAGACGTACAGCCCAGCCCACCTGAGACATACCGTCAAATTCCGGAAGAGCCCAGCCCACCTAAAGCAGCACACATCTGGAAAGAGGAGGAGCCAGCTCTCACCTGGAGCTCAACCTATCCAATACTTGAAACCTGAGAGAGAGGGGCTGGAAATGAGGACCCCGCCCTCTCATATACCCCCTGGATTTCCACGTGTTCTCTCTCTCGGCCCTTGCTCGTGATCGGGGAAACATGCCCTAGGACTTGGTCGTGGGGGACCCCTGTCTCCCTTTTCCTTTTTTTGTCCTCTGCATCCAAGTTTTTCCTTCCCAGTTTTTCCTTAAATTAAACCTGCAGATGTTGTAAATGATATGTGTTAAAATTCTTTTTTTTACAATATCAAGAACCTGGATTTTATATTACCTTATTTTGGGGGTATATTCCGCACCCCATTACATTTTGAAAGATCAGCTCAGCTTCAGATGAACCAGATATAAAGCTCTACAGTTCGATGGGGAAGTCAGTGATAGAGAGATAAACTTGGAATTAATTAATTAATTAATTTATTTATTTATTTTGCGGTACTGGGGATTGAACTCAGGGGCAGTCTACCTTTGAGCTACCCCCAGCCCTATTTTTAATTCTTTATTTTGAAACAGGGTCTCACTAAGTTGTGGAGGGCCTCACTAGGTAGCTGAGGCAGGCCTCGAACCCGGATCCTCTGGTCTCAACCTCCCAAATGCTGGGATTACAAGCCTGCGCCACCACGCCTGGCAAATGTGGAATTTATAAGAAGGGACTAAAGCCAGGAATGGTGACACACACCTGTAATCCCAGTACTTAAGAAGCTAAAACAGGAGGATTGCAGGTTCAAGGAAAGTCTCAGCAATGTAGCATGATTCTCAGCAACCTAGCAAGACTATGTTTCAAAATAAATAAATAAATAAATAAATAAATAAATAAATAAATAGGGCTGGGTGTGTAGGTTGGAGGTAGAGCCCCCCTGGGTTCAATCCTCAGTACCAAAAAAAATAAAGAGGAAGGGAAGGAGACAATGCCCTTAATCAGCAATTTTAATGTCCTGAGACCTGCTTCCAGAGAAGAGAATTACAATTGCATCAAATGCTGCTGACAAGTGTCAATCAAGGTAAAAACAAGAAAGGACCATTACATCTTGCAACATTCGACTCATGGATGGCCCTGAGAAGAACCATTTTAGTTGAAGTGGTGGGGACAAAAACCTGAGTGGAGAGGGCTTAGGAAAAGAGCGGGAAACAAGACTTTGGAAACAGCAATGCCAGGGAATTCTGCTCTTGGGTAATTAAAATGCTATGAAATTAGATTATGGTGCTGATTTGTGTAACTCTAACTATACAACAACAGAACAACCAGAGCACTATACACTTTAAATGGGTGACCTTTATAGTATGTAAATTGTATCTCAAAAAAGCTGTTTTTTTTAATGACTGCTGTGCTGGGCTCCACACATAATACAAAGCAACAGAAAGTTATCCTCTTTTTAAATGTGGAATTGAGGTAGAGTAGAAAGAATTAAAATTTAGGCAGGAAGGAGACATTGGGAAGGAAAGGAAAAATAATAGCTTTAAAAATCTGGAGAGTTCATAGACCCTGCCCTCACCGGAAATCCTTTCGGACAAAGGCCAGACTTCAGGGACCTCCCATCTTCGAAACCTGAGAAAGGAGGAGGATCCAACTTGGAACCCCTACCTATCAACCGCCAATACCTGAGAAACGAGGAGGTCCAGACTGCTTCTGTGCCTGCCCCTCTTGAAAGTTTATAAAAAGGGCCGCTTCTGCTCTTCCGGTCTCTTTGCCCGCATGGCCCGGAAGATCTCCGCTTCTCTGTTTTCCCCGAGTCCCTTGTTTCCCTGAATAAATACCTGCCTTTTGTCCCCTACTGGCATGTGTTAAAATTCTTTTTATCACTGAGGCCAAGGCCCCACCAAAGAATTATAGATAAACCTGGCCAATTCCCTTAGTTTACTGTACTAAAGCAACTACACTAAAAGTTTCTAAGATATTGCTAAAATGTCAATTCCCAGGATATTAGTAAGCTACTTTTTACTTTTTTTTTTTTTTTGCAGTACTGGGGATTGAACTCAGGGGCATTCTACCTCCGAGCTACACCCCCAGCCCTATTTTTTATTCTTTATTTTGAAACAGGGTCTCACTAAGTTGCAGAGTGCCTCACTAGGTAGCTGAGGCTGGCCGCGAACCCGGATCCTCCAGCCTCAGCCTCCCAAATGCTGGGATTACAAGCGTGCGCCACCACACCCGGCTAGTAAGCTACTTTTTAAAGGATGTCAAGAATAAAATCCCTCCAGGAATTCCTATTAATGGATTTCCTTCTTTTTTTATCTTGAAAATCAAATGTGTCTGGATATGGCTTCCCAGTGTTCTATCTTTTTTCTGAATATCTGATCATGAACATGCTGTGGAAGCAAATGTTAGTTTTCAGTTTAGTTAAGTTTTCATTTTGATTTCTAGGTATTTCCTATCTGCATCTTAGAGCATTGTTATTAATTCAAGCTTCTGCTACATTATATATATATATATACACTCCTGTTCATCTTATATAAAAAGAAAATAAACCATAAAGTGGGAAAAACAACATTCTTGTCCAAAACACTACTAATAACAGGCAGGATCCAGGGGTAAACAATTCCAAAAATTTTGTGCAATTTATATAAAATAGAACAAACTTAATCTTTATTAGTGTGACCATGTAATTTAGTTCTACCCAAAAGAACACGGAGTATTTCCCTATAAAGAAGAATTAACATAAGTAAACTGGGCTTTTCTATAATGGAGTAAGAAAGAAAATCAAGACCTGGTTATAGATTTTACTACTCAGTGAGGAAGTAGCAACATTTTATTTGCATTTTATGATCCCAGGCTAGTACTTTCCCTCAGGCAAGTACTTTCCCTCACTTCTTTCCAGTTTAACATTTAAATCTACCTACCCTTTACCCACATCTCTCTGGTATGAGGAAACAAATATGTTCTATCATATGGCTGAGAAACCCTTCCTCTTCCTCTAAAAGCTGAATTTTTATAAGAAAATGGCAGAATTTAATTGTTTTAACTGCTGTTATTCATCACGAAAATCTCATTAAAATAAATTTGAATAATTTAGCATAATCCTCCTCTTAACAAATTGTAGAAGCAGTATCCCGCCTGGCATGGTGGTGCATACCTGTAATCTCAGTACTTGAGAGGCTGAGGTTTGAAGCCATTCTCAGCAATTTAGTGAGGATTCTGGGGGTGTAGCTCAGAGGTAGAATGCCTCTGTGTTCAAACCCCAGTAACACACACGTACACACACTATTCCCCTGGACCCATGTATTTCCTATTACTTCCTCCAAGAATATTTCCTGAATAACCCTAAGCTACTCAGATTACTTTTTTGTTCTACCTTTTCATATAATTCAAGCACTACTTTCTTGTTTGATGGTTTGGCAAAGGTGCATTAGTTTGTACTATTTATGTTTCCCCAACAAAATTAGAAACTACTTAAAATAAAATCTGTGTATTCTATTTTTTTTCACACACACACACAAAATATATATATAAGCAGTCCCTAATGCCTAAGAACAGTGAATTTACCCTCTGGAAACATGAAACAAGTTCCAAAAGATAGTGACTCATTCATAAATGAACTCAGATGCATTTTCACAGTTTCATTCAGTCATTCATCACACTTTGAACACCAGCTGTGCAAGCCCATGGTCACTCTCCTGCTCAAAAACTACCCCAGAGCCCTCTCTGCCCAACAACTTATTCATCTGACATTCCAAACACAATTTCTCATATATATACATCCCAGGTTGCCCCAAACATTCCTCATGTCTTCTATACTATGAATAAAACCTCAGTTACCATCAGTCACAACTGCCATTGATTCAGTCTGGGAGGAGGAGGTGGGCCTGTAAACAAGTAGATCAAACACTGTACAACGCAGTAAGTGTACAGGAAACTATAGCTGAGTATGTACAAAACCAACATCTTACGGATGCACTCAGGTAGAATAAAAGGAAGATCAAAGAAATTTAAAAGCATGCTTTGGTTTCATGTTGAAAATTAGTTTTGCTTATTGGACTGAGTTTTGCATACAGAGCTGTGCTTGCTTTAGATATTTTTAAAAAATACCAGTCACAGTGGGCCCGTAATCACAATATTTGGGAGGCTAAGAAAGGAGAATCACAGGTTCAAGGCCAGCACACAGTAACTGTGTGAACTCTGTTTCAAAATAAATTTTAAAAAATGTTTTTAAAAGGGCTTGAAGTAGCTGGGTGTGGTGGCACACGCTTGTAATCCCAGCATTTGGGAGGCTGAGACCAGAGGATCCGGGTTCGCGGCCAGCCTCAGCTACCTAGTGAGGCACTCCGCAACTTAGTGAGACCCTGTTTCAAAATAAAGAATAAAAAATAGGGCTGGGGGTATAGCTCGGAAGTAGAATGCTCCTGAGTTCAATCCCCAGTACTGCAAAAAAAAAAAAAAGGGCTTGAGGTGTAGCTCTGGAATAGAGCACCCCTAGGTCCAATCCCCAGTACCAACAAGTAAAACCAAAAAAACTCCAGTTTCTTAATGAAATTAACTTACAGGTATTTCAGAACAATAAGGAAGATGGCCAACCTACAATGCTGGAGCTGAGAAGAGGTATAAAATGGTTGAGAAGAAAGCCAGGTGTGGTGGTGCACGCTTGTAATCCCAGCATTTGGGAGTCTGAGACTGGAAGATCTGGGTTCGCAGCCAGCCTGAGCTACCTAGTGAGGCACTCCGAAAGTTAGTGAGACCCGGTTTCAAAATAAAGAATAAAAAACAGGGCTGGGGGTATAGCTTGAAGGTAGAATGTCCCTGAGTTCAATCCCCAGTACTGCAAAAAAAAAAAAAAGGTTGAGAAGAGACAGAAGGATGCCTGATATTGAGTCTCCCAGAGATTAGAACTCTCAATCTACACATACACTGGTTGACAGAATTCTATCTTCCTAGCAGCTGACAAGGACCTTCACTCTCCCAGAGTATGTTTCCTAGGCTGGCCTCAAACTCCTAGGCGTAAGCAATATTCCTGCCTTAGCTTCTGCAATCATAGGCATAAACCACCACCTACCATGCCCACCCCCTTCCCTATTTTCATTCTTTTTTCTTTTTTTAGTACTGTGAGTTAAACTTCACCATGACCATTTTACCAGTGGGCTACACCCCCAGCCTTTTTAATTTTGAAACAGGGTTCATGCTATGTTGCTGAAAGTCTCTTTACGTTGCTGAGGCTGGCCTTGAACCTGTGATCCTCCAGTTTCAGCCTCCCTAATATTGGGATTACAGGCATGTGCCACCACACCCTGTTCCCTTCCCATATTTTCTTGATGCGCGTTTCCCTTCTTTCCTGGTCCTTCTCTCAGTGGTGACCTTGCTGTTCCTACACCTGCCCCACAAAAGTGAGAACAGTGATGAACAATAAATAAAGCTTACATCTTAAGCTCTCTAATCTGGTACATTCCTTGGGCTGGAGGACAACTGCTCCCTAATTTAAATGCCAAGAACAAGCAGGCTTGTTTTAGCAAAATCAGGTACTTTTTACCCTAATTCTATTTGTTTACTGGGAATAATCAATACATGTGTGTTGTATAAAACTCTAAATGCACAAAGGAATATACAAAGTGAACGAGGTCCTCCTCCCCAGAGACCACCATTATCATCTCTGTTCACTATTACAAAAACAAGATGGCTTTTAATTATAGACAAAATTACATAGCCACACTCTGTTTTAAGGCTTGTCTACTTGGGGAAAGGAGATGATTTGGGAACCAGACAAAAACCTATAATGTGTCCAAGAGAAAACACACAATGAGAAGCCAATTTTTGCAGATGAGTATGAACACAACATGGGCCACAATAGGAAGCATGGACAGAGCCTGGCTTTTAGTATTGCTCATTCCTGGGGCCAAATATCAGTTATGACACTAACTACTTCAGATATATTCCTTGTGAACTTTAGCTTTCTAATCCATGAAGCAGGGATAGTGTTGGCTACTTCATTAGGTTCCTCTAGCAATTAAATTAAAAATACGTTAAATGCTCTGATTTCTCCATGCCTTGAACTTTGTTTTTAGCTTTCTTTGTGGAATGCTTTCACTTTTCAAATTAATATTTGGAATATTTATTTTAATATGTATCCAAATTTCTAAGGAAAAAATGCGTGAAAATGTTAAGATTTCTATAAAAGTATACCTTTGACAGAATCAAAGACTCTAATAATTACCTTTTGTTCTTCTCTTTCTGTTGCATGGTGACACTTTTCAATTCTCCAGTGTCTCAAGAAATCCCGAAGATATCCAAAGAGAGTGAGTACACCATATCCCACATATGTGAGCACAGCAACCAGCATGGGTGTTTCTTCAAAGGCTTCATTAAATGGTCGTTTATACAGTCCTCCATTTTCTGTAACATGATGAATCTAAAAGAAGTTTAAAATGTTGATTTCAGTCATGACAAGAGAAAGATTTCTATTTAAAAATCTAAGTCCTGAGACCTCCGGGAAGATGGCGTCAGAGTTAAACACCTCTTATCAGGTGCTGTGAGCTCGATTCAAATCTGCCATAAAACCAGCTTCTTAACAGAAGAAAAAAAAGCAACAGAAAAGTGAACAAATCTATGAAATGTGAAGTACAGCTGAACAGAACACAGAAAGCCAACCAGGGAGAGCAAAGGAGCCCATCTGTACGGCAATGATGCCCCACTGTGGAGCGGGCGGCTGCCACTGAGCCAGCCGCCCGGCATGGGGTCTACTAACACGGAGATATCTAACGACCTTCTACATTCCCAGAGACCAGAGGTGAAGTAAGCGACTCCAGAACTCCACCTTCTAACCATATCTCGGCACTGACAGTGACCTGAGCGCGTGGTACGACCAGCTTAAGCCCACGCGGGGTCACTCCAGCTCACCTCTCCCTCCAGAGCCGGAGCAGCGATCAACTGCACCGGAGAGCTTGAATCAAAACTGCCACAAAAGCAGCTTCTTGATGGAAGGAAAGAAAAGAAAAGCAGCAAAAAAATGAACAAAGCAACAAAAGCAGCTGATCAGAACCCAGAAAGCAGACCAGGGAGAACAAACAAGCTGGCGCATGCGTGGCAGTGGCAGCTGCCATTTTGCCAGCTGCCCACAGCAGCAGGGATCTACCTAAAAGTTCTGCAGAGGCCAAATCAGGTCTGTTCTTACAACCTTGCAGGGTTTTTTATTTTGTTTATTGTTGTTTGTTTGGGGTATTTTTGTTTGTTTTTACTGTTTTCGTTTTGCATTGCTTTGATTTATCTATGTTTGTTTGGAGGATTGGTTGCTTTGTTAGCTTTTGCTCAGTTTGTTGACTCTCTTCCTTATCCTTTTATAAGCTTCCCTCCCTCTCTATCATCTATATTCTTCTCCTCAACACTTTTTCTTTTTTCCTTTCCCACATCAAGACCATTGCATACCATTACAACTAAAAACTCTACATTGAATACCAGAATCCCCTGTCATATCCACTATCTCTAATCTTTACCATATATCACCTCAACACACTCAACCTCTTATTCCACTCAACCATACCCTCTACCTTACTTTATTCTTGCATTCATCACTGTAACTTCACATCCAACCTTCACCACTGAACACAACCGGTCCTTGTATGTACCAGAAGACACCTCTAAACCCCCACTGCAGAGATTGGACCAGAGAGGTAAACCAACAGAAAGGACTGCCAAACCCTAAGGATAAACTCACCTCTGCTGATATAAGGAATAGCTCAACACATCCCACATCGAGGCCTAAAAACACAGAGACCACAAACTGTCCTACCCACATCTCTGAGATGAATCCCCATAACAGGAGCAACAAACAGACCCTAGAAGTCAACACCTGAAACCCACCAAAGGCACCAATAGAGCAGGCAGAAGAAGTCCTAGAGTAATTGCAACTCAGGACAAGATACCATTCACAGAGAGAAAATGAAAATAAGAAACCTATAAATTCAGAGAAAGCTTGCAAGAGCAGCAAAGATATAAATTTAAGAACAGGGAATGCATAGGAAGGAAAAATAGCAAAGAAACAATGAGTCAACACAATCCCACAATAATGGAACTCAACAACACTGAATGGCAGAGATTATCAGAAGAACACTTCAGATCTTTAATAGTAGAAATGATACAAAACTTCCAGAAAGAGAGCCAGGCGTGGTGGCGCACACTTGTAATCCCAGCATTCGGGAGGCTGAGACCAGAGGATCCGGGTTCACGGCCAGCCTCAGCTACCTAGTGAGGCACTCCGCAACTTAATGAGACTCGGTTTCAAAATAAAGAATAAAAAATAGGGCTGGGGGCGTAGCTTGGAGGTAGAATGCCCCTGAGTTCAATCCCCAGTACCGCAAAAACAAAACAAAACAAAACTTCCAGAAAGAATGCAGAGAGAGTTGGAAAGAAACAAAGGAACAAATAAACAAAGAATCTGACACCCTGAGCAGGAAACACAGAGAAGCCTGGAGAGAAGTGAAGGATGTGAAAGATGCAATAATAGAAGTGAAGGCATCAATACAAACTATAAATAGTAGATTAGACCACATGAAAAATAGACTATCACTCTTAGAAGATGACCATTCCAAAAATAAGTCCATTGTACATAATCTAGAAAAAAATTCAACAGTATGAATTGGATATCAATGAGATCTGGGCCAACTTTAAAAGAGCTAACCTAAGAATAATAGGCATAGAAGAGGGATTAGAAGTTGAAACTAATGGAAGAAACAACCTTTTCAAAGAAGTAATATCACAGAATTTTCCAAACATAGAAAGAGAAGTTGACACACACAGGTACAGGAAATGTATAGAACCCCCTTTAGACAAGACTACAGCTGAATTCACATTTTTCTCAGCAGCACATGGGACCTTCTCCAAAACAGACCACATTCTGGGCCACAAAGAGAGCACTGGCAAATTCAAAAAATGTAACATCATTCCCTGCACCTTTTCAGACCACAATGGAGTAAAACTAGAAATCAACTCTTAAGAAGACCCAGAGTAACCATGTAAACACATGCAGACTGAACATCACATTGCTGAACAAGGAATGGGTCATAGAAGTAGTAAGGGGAGAAATTAAAAAATTCTTAGAGCCGGGCGTGGTGGCCCATGCTTGTAATCCCAGCATTTGGGAGGCTGAGACTGGAAGATCCGGGTTGGGCCAGCCTCAGCTACCTAGTAAGGCACTCCGCAACTTAGTGAGACTCGGTTTCAAAATAAAGAATAAAAATAGGGCTGGGGGTATATCTCGGAGGTAGAATGCCACTGAGTTCAATCCCCATTACCGCAAAAAAAATAAATAAATAAATAAAAATTAAAAAAATAAATAAAAAATAAAAAATTCCTAGAAACCAGCGAAAACAGAGACACAACATATCAAAACCTCTGGGACACCTTTAAGGCAGTACTAAGAGGAAAATTTATAGCACTGAGTGCCCACATAAGAAGAATGGAAAATCACCAAATAAATAAACTAATGACAAAGCTCAAAGCCCTTGAAAAACAAGAACAATCTAACCCAAAAGCCAGTAGAGGACAGGAAATTATGAAAATCAGACCTTTCGGCAACAGCAGATTCGGCCCTGCTGATGTCAACGGAACTCATTGTCTTCAGAGTGCCTAAAGGCCCCCTCCCCTACCTCTAAACCCTACAATAAAATGTCTTGACTCCAAAAAAAAAAAAAAAAAAAAAGAAAGAAAGAAACTATACTCCAACAAAATGGAAAATCCAGAAGAAATTGAAAAATTTCTAGATACATATAATCTTCCTAAATTGAGTCAAGAAGATATAGAAAACTTTAATCGACCAATAAAAATCAAAGAAATAGAAACAACAATAAAGAGTTTACCATCAAACAAAAGCCCAGGGCCAGATGGTTTTCCGAGTGAATTTTATAAAACATTTATAGAAGAGATAATCCCAATACTCCTCAAACTATTCCGGGAAATAGAAAGAAACAGGGCCCTCCCAAACACATTCTATGAAGCCAACATCACATTAATACCAAAGCCAAATAAAGACAGCTCAAGAAAAGAAAACTATAGGCCCATATCATTGATGAACTTAGATGCAAAACTACTAAACAAGATACTATCAATGCCCATTCAAAGCCACATCAAGAAAATTATACACCATGACCAAGTCAGGTTCATCCCAGGAATGCAAGGCTGGTTCAACATATAAAAAACAATCCATGTAATACACTACATAAACAAACTCAAAGACAAAAATCACATGATCATCTCAATTGATGCTGAAAAAGCATTTGGCAAGATCCAACACTCATTCATGCTAAAAGCACTGCAGAGAATCAGAATAGAAGGAACATACCTCAACATCATAGAGGCAATATACAATAGGCCTACAGCCAATATCATATTAAATGGAGAAAATCTTCAAGTTCCCACTAAAAACAGGAACAAGACAAAGATGTTCATTATCGTCTCTTCTGTTCAACATAGTACTTGAGACTCTAGCCAGAGCAATAAGGCAAGAGAAAGAAATCAAAGGGGTAAAAATAGGGAAAGAAGAACTAAAACTATCCCTTTTTGCAGATGACATGATAGTACACTTAGAAGACCCAACAAAGTCAGCCAAAAAACTTATAGAACTGATCAACAAATTCAGTAAAGTGTCTGGATACAAAATCAATCTTAAAAAATCAGAAGCTTTTCTGTATGCCAACCATAAAACCACTGAAAAAGAAATCCAGAAAACAATTCCACTCACAATAGCACCCTGAAAAATAAAATACTTAGGGATAAACCTAACCAAGGAGGTAAAAGACCTCTATAAGGAAAACTATAAAAAGTTGAAAAAATAAATCGATAAAGCCCTTAGAAGATGGAAAGATCTTCCATGCTCCTGGATAGGCAGAATAAATATCATCAAAATGGCCATCCTCCCAAAAGTGATCTACAGATTCAATGCAATACCCATGAAATTACCAAGGTCACTCCTCACAGACATAGAAAAATCAGTCCTTAAATTCATTTGGAACAACAAAAAGTCCAGGAGAGCCAAAGTAGTTCTTAGCAAAGAGAACCATGCAGGAGGTATCATAATACCTGACTTCAAACTCTACTACAAAGCCACAGTAATAAAAACAGCATGGTATTAGCACAAAAACAGACACATAGACCAATGGAGCATAATAGAAGACTCAGAAACAGACCCACATGCTTACAGTCAACTGATTTTGACAAAGGAGCCAAAAACATACACTGGAAAAAAGATAGCCTCTTTAACAAATGGTGTGGCAAAACTGGTTAACCATATGCAGGAAAATGGAAATAAACCCCACTTTCTCATCCTGCACAAGAGTCAACTTGAGGTGGATCAAAGACCTGGAAGTCAGGCCAGAGACCTTGCAGCTACTTGGAAGAGGGCATGGGACCAACACTTCAACACATAGACACAGGTAAAAACTTTCTCAACAAGACCCCAAAAGCACAAGCAACTCAAAGGAAGATCAATACATGTGATAGCATTAAACTGAAGGGCTTCTGTGCAGCAAAGGAAACTATCAAGAACCTCAACAGACAGCCCACAGAGTGGGAGAAGATTTTTGCCAGCTACTCTTCTAATAGAGGACTAATATCTAGAATATACAGAGAACTCAAGAAACTCACAGCTAAGAAAACAACCCAATAAAAGATGGGCAAAGGCTCTAAATAGACACTTCACAAAAGAAGAAATACAAATGGCCAATAAATGTACGAGGAAATGTTCTACGTCATTAGCAATCAGAGAGATGCAAATCAAAACTACCTTGAGATTTCACTTAACCCCAATCAGAATGGCAATCATCAAGAACACAAACAACAACAAATGCTGGTGAGGGTGTGGAGAAGTGGGAACCCTAATACATTGCTGGTGGGATTGCAAATTAGTGCAACCACTTTGGAAAACAATATGGAGGGTCCTCAGACGAATGGGAATGAACCTACCATATGATCCAGCAATACCACTTCTGGGTATCTACCCAAAAGAACGGAAACCAAACTATCAGACCAACGCATGTGTATCTATGTTTATAGCTGCACAATTTACAATTGCCAAACTATGGAACCAGCCAAGATGTCCATCAACAGATGAATGGATTACAAAACTATGGGATATTACACAATGGAATTTTACTCAGCCATAAAGAAGAGCAAAATCATGTTATTTGCAGGGAAATGGATGGACCTGGAAAACATTATGTTAAGTGAGATTAGTCAGTCACAAAAAGTAAAAAAAATTGTATGCTCTCCCTAATATGTGGAAGCTATGAAGAAAATGGGACATAAGAGGGACTTCAGATAAAGAAGGAGAAACCTTAGGCGAGCAAAGAATTTGACTTAATGGAAGGTGATGGGGAGGTGGGACGCCCTAATGTGCATGATGTACTTTCAGGAACATATTAAAGTCAATCACTAAACTGAACTTGAGGAGTGGGGGGGAGGAGTAGGGCAGGAATTGGGGAAGGGTTAAATGAGAAATGTGTGCATGTATGCATTTATCAGCTTGTACCTAACAAAAATGTATGATTACAATGCACCAATTAAAAAAATAAAATCCAAAAAATAAATAAATAAAATCTAAGTCCTCAGAGATTTGTAGAACTACACTTTGAGAATTGTGTAATAGTTCAATAAAAACACTAAGATCTAAGTGAGGCATACTTGTTTTCAGTAGAACTAATTTATAAATCATATATACACATAATGAAAAAAAAAGAGTGAAAGGGACTGATTAAACATTGATTTTTATCATAATTTGTTTTTCTGTGCAGATTCTAAATTGCTATGATTGAGGGAAGGATCATTTCCTTTGTTCTCATTAAAAAAACAGAAAATGCCAGCCCCAGTGGTACAGGCCTATATACTCAGTACTTGAGAGGCTGAGATAAGAGGAACACAAGTTTGAGACTAGCCTTGGCAACGTAGGGAGACTCTGCTTCAAAATAGGACTGAAGTATGAACTTCCCTAGGCTCAATCACCAGTACTATTCATTAATTAAATATAAACAAAGAAAAACCTAATCTGAATACTGTATTAGCTTACCAATAATGTGACCAAAAGTTCAAAAATAAACTTAGTTTTACAAATACCAAATATTTGTAAATGTTTTACTACCACACATTCTTAGAGCCACCCAGACATAGTATTCCAAAAAACAAACCAGTACTAGGCCACTGTAGCAACATGGTTCACATTAAACTGTCAGTGATAACACAAATAAGTCATGCACACCAGTAAAAATGCTTTTCAGCATGGTCCAGCATCACATAAGACCAGAGAGAGATGACAGGTGCAACTGTGCATGCCTGCTTAGTACTTAGGAGGCTGACACAGGAGCATCACAAGTTTGAGGCCAGCATATGCTACCTTAGCAGAAACCCTTTCAAAATAAGAAATAAACAAAAAGGAGTGGGGCGGTGTATCTGACAGGTACTACACCCCTGGGTTCAATCCCCAGTACCACACACAAACAAAAAAAGAAGAAAAACAGAAAGCAAGCAGGCACAATGGCACAGCCTGTAGTCCCAACTTCTAGGGAAGCTGAGGTAGAAGGATTACTTGAACCCAGGAGTTTGAGGCTAGCCTGGGCAACACAGCAAGACCTCATCTCAAAAATAATAAGCCGGGCGTGGTGGCGCACGCTTGTAATTCCAGCATTTGGGAGGCTGAGACCGGAGGATCCGGGTTCGCGGCCAGCCTCAGCTACCTAGTGAGATACTCCGCAACTCAGTGAGACCCTGTTTCAAAAAAATAAAGAATAAAAAATAGGGCTGGGGGTGTAGCTTGGAGGTAGAATGCCCCTGAGTTCAATCCCAGTACCGCAAAAATAAATAAATAATAATAATAAATAAATAAAATAAATAAAAAAGGAAGGAGAAGCCGGGCATGGTGGTGCATGCTTATAATCCCAATACTTGGGAGGCTAAGACCGGAAGATCCAGGTTCGAGGCCAGCCTCAGATAACTTATTGAGGCCCTCTGCAACTTAGTGAGACCCTGTTTCAAAATAAAGAATAAAAAATAGGGCTGGGGGTACAGCTTGAAGGTAGAATGCCCCTGGGTTCAATCCCCAGTACTACAAACACACACACACACACACACACACACACACATACACACACAATTCTGATCATCACTGAGTCTAAAAATATTTTGCCTTAAGAATGGTGTGTTCAGCCAGGCACAGCAGTGAATACCTGTAATTCTGGTACTTGGAAGTCTAAGACAAGAGTATCACAGGTTCAAGGTCAGCTTCAGCAACTTAGGAAGACCTTGTTCCAAAATAAAAAATAAAAAGGGCTGGGGATGTAGCTTGGAAGTAGAATGCCCCTGGGTTCAATCCCCAGTAATAACAACAACAAAAAGTATGTTTAACACAATGCCAGACCCTCCTTAACTCTGAAATTGTTTAAACAATTCACTCTCAATTGTATGTATCATTAAAGTACCAAGAGAGTTACAGAGTCCCATAGCCTCTAACTAATATACAGCCAATTTATATGTCAGGAATGTAGTGGGTGGATTTCTTATAAAAATATCTGCCTTCATTTCAGACATACCCAAAAGAGCAGACAAATAATTCATCCGGTAGACTGGACTATCTAGGACGAAGCCAGTTAAAGCATCAGTTCTTTTGTTTGTGTGTGGTGCTGGGGATGAAATTCGGGACCTCACGCATACAAGTACCTTACCACTGAGCTACAATTCTAGCCCAAAAGTTTTTTTGTGTATCTGATTCTACTGAAGTCTTATTTTAAATTAAGAGTGTTTTAAAGAATTAAGGTTCAACTATAGTGACTTTTGGAATGTGGCTTAAGTGAAAACACTAGTGGCCCTGATCATGCAGTAGCAGAATGGACAGGCTAAATGATACACAAACTTCCACATGTAGAAAAGACTTAAAACTCAGGGAGAACACAATTATTTGATCTGTAAGTACTGATGTTAAAGTTTATCTCTCACGTGATCCAACAATAATAAAGTTATCACCATCTTATACATGCATAATACTTCACGAGGGAAAGCACTAGCCCTGTTTTGTTCATTATTATAGGTCCAGCAACCAAGTTATTACCAAAGAGTTAACATTTAACATTATTTTTTATTACTATTACAGAAAGTGGCATCTCAGAAGAATACAATAAATATCTGTTGAATGAATGAAAATATACATTATGCTCTTTGCTCTTTCAAAACAAGTACCTGACAAAGAAGGGATTAAGTTGCAGTGATTGCACAATTGATATTAAGGCATTTCTGATACCTTTTAGTCTCAAGTGTACTGCCAATGGAATCAGGTTCACTCTAAACAAAACATGGGCTACAAACTCTCAGTATATATCAAATTCAAATTCTGGACTTACCAGGAGGGCTCTTAATAAGCCTTTCAGTCAAACTTGAGAGTTAGACTGTCAACAAGAAAATGTACATGTATCACTCTCTTCAGATTCAAGAAACAGACAATATGTTCATGGTTAGCAAATAATAAAAATGTGACACTACATTAGTATTATACAATCAAAGAGGAATTAAGAATTCCAATGACTACCAAGATACCTTTGCTTGAACAGTATTAGTACTGTTCAAGAAAATGCAAAAGAAAATGAAAAGGTGAAGGAAGAAACTTTTTCAGTCAGTACTATAGGCACACCACCATAAAACACATTGCAGGATGCAGGCTATTTTATCCACGAGTGTGTCGGATATCAATCATGTTTACGAAGTGCCTAAAAAGGCACTTCTAACCAAAGCAATAATGGAAAAATAAAGCAAAACATAAACCATGTACATAACATATATGTATATACCCTAAAACTATTAGAAAAAGATACAAGAGCCAGGCGTGGTGGCGCACGCTTGTAATCCCAGTACTTGGGAGGCTGATATAGGAGGATCCCGGTTCACAACCAGCCTCAGCTACTTAGTGAGGTCCTCCGCAACTTAGTGAGACCCTGTTTCAAAATAAAGAATAAAAATTAGGGCTGGGGATGTAGCTCCGAGGTAGAATGCCCCTGGGTTCTATCCCCAGTACCGCAAAAAAAGAAAAAGAAAAAGACACAAGAAATTGGAGTAGGGAGTGGAATAAAGGAAGGGATACTTTTTACTTATAATCTTCTAAACTTGTTTGATTTTTCCCTTTTTACAATGAAAACATATTGCTGGGCTTTCTATTTTGTTTTTAAAACATCTAAACTAAGCATTGCCATTGATTTTATTCACTACTTGGACTAAAAGAGTTAAAAGCAGAACATACCTATCAAGCCTCAGGTCATCTCATTATAGCCTTGAGGGAATCCTCATCTACTTGTTAGTTCTCAAATAGACCTTACATGCTGATGAATATACAAAAATCCAGAACTCCAAACTAATATATCTAACTGTATAGTTCTTAGTTCTTTTATATCCCAAGGTACCCGAAACTGAACAAGTCTAAAGCTAAATTCCTTTTTTTTTTTTCAGTACTGGGGATTGAACCCAGGGGTATTCTATCTCCGAGCTACACTCCCAGCCCTATTTTTAATTCTTTATTTTGAAACAGGGTCTCACTAAGTTGCAGAGTGCCTCACCAAGTAGCTGAGGCTGGTCACGAACCCTGATCCTCCGGTCTCAGCCTCCCAAGTACTGGGATTACAAGCATGCACCACCACACCCAGCCCTATTTTTAATTCTTTATTCTGAAACAGGGTCTCACTAAGTTTCGGAGGACCTCACTAAGTAGCTGAGGCTGGCCTCGAACCTGGATCCTCCTGTCTCAGCCTCCCAAGTACTGAGATAAAGCTAAATTATCTCACTATCCCAACCCCTCCCTCAACTAAAACCTGATCCTCTCCAGGTATTATCTATTTTGGTCTACGCCTCACCATCCAGTCTACCTAGTCTCCCAAAAGTTTGGAGTCCTCCTTAACTCTACCTTATTTTCTGACTTCCACTCAGAACCAGTAATAAATTTCTGTGCCTTATTTCAAGACCTTCTTGGATATTGGGGAATTTTAAGGAGGCTGAAAATCTGTATCTTGATACAAGTAAGAGATATACAATAAATACACAGGTTAAAATTCATGAAGTCACACACCTCCATGAGAGACTAGCATGTTTTACGTAATAGCCAAGCACAATGTGCTAGCATATTTTATTCCTCAATTAAAAAAAAAAAAAGTGCCTCTTCCTTTGATGGATTAAGCCAGCATCCTTCTTCCCATTTGGTCTTCCATTTTATACTGTAAAATGACTTGGAATGATTCTGAATAAAGATTTCAAGAATCCTAATTCCTAAAAACAAGGACAAGCCTGGTATGGGAGTGCACAGTTGTAATTTCAGTACTTGGGAGGCTGAGACAGAAGGATCACAGGTTCAAGGACAGCTTCAGCAAGTAGCAAGACTCTCTAACCTAGCAAGACCCTATTTCAAAACAAAAACTAAAACTTGGCTGGGGGTGTAGCTCTGAGGTAGAATGTCCATAAGTTGTTCAATCCCCAGTACCATATAACAAAGAAACAAAAACAAAAAAGGACACTCTTTTACAAAACTACTGTACAGTTGTCAAAATCAAGAAATCTATGAAGTGCTTACATGCAGTTTACAACTTTATTGAAACTTTATCCTTAGATGTGCTTTACAGTAAAAGAAAAGCCTGGCTTAGGTGTTGTATTGTCTCTTTAATCTGGGGGAGGGGGAATAAGTTTTAATCATACTGTAAAATGACTTGAAATAATTCTGAATAAAGCTATCAAGAATCCTGTGAAAGAACACAGAGTAACTATGCAATGATGCAATAATGGCAAAGTAATTATTGTGGAAACAGAAGCATGTATTTCTAATATGATAGAAAATCATAAGCATTATTTCCTTAAGCAAATGAATACACTCCAGCTGAATGCAAAGATGACGGAATCTGCCTACCTGGTGGACGGTTTGGAATACTTTTTAAAAACTTAATGTCTCCTCCTTACTCTTCAGTGAAGAACTGTCCTTGTGCCTTTTACATTAAATGAACCCCATTCTTTCCCAAGTGGTAAACTGTGTTGTTCCTTAAAATCAATTCTGCTGAAATTGTCTTTTCTTGGAATTTTCCTGAAACCTACTAGCCTCTCTCTACTGCATACCACACATACTAGAGAGAATAGTTTGGAGCTTTGTGCAAATCACTCAAGCTATGCCATACTCTGAATGGATGTTTCCAGAAGCATCCTCCTTTTGTACCAGGGAAATTTTGAAAAACAGGGACTCCACATTTTTTCTTGCAATTGGAATAAATTACCTAATTTTTGTCAGTACATTTCTCAAGAGGAAGGGACTGAAAAGTGCTTCCAAAGCTAGCTCTACATGACCATTTTACTACTGAAAACCCTAAAACAGAGACTTTTAAGAATACATAGACTGGTTTTGACCTGTGCCTATGTGTTGAAGTGTTGGGCCTATGCCCTCTTCAAGTAGCTGCAAGGTCTCTGGCCTAACTTCCAGGTCTCTGATCCATCTGGAATTGACTCTTGTGCAGGGTGAGAAAGTGGGGTTTATTTCCATTTTCCTGCATATGGTTAACCAGTTTTGCCAGCACCATTTGTTAAAGAGGCTATCTTTT